>MU225632.1:72888-91904 GCA_018584345.1 Thuja plicata | reverse complement strand
CCATTTCTCCCCCAACCTCCATCCCTACCACCCCCATCCCTCCCTCCATCCCTCCCTCAACCCCGCCTCTGACATGGTCTCCTCAAAATTCTATCAACAACAAGCTGTGACACATCAATGAGTGGATTCGGACGAGTAGCCTACCACTATGAAGCATACTATGGAGTAGTGCTTGCAATAGAATAAGTTCAGACATCAGTAACATATACATGATTAGAATAAAGGACTATCCAAAAGAAAGCTATATCTAAATAGTGCAGAAAAAATAGCTAAGTATGGACACATCATAATAGATAAACACATCAAGCAGGGATAGATTCAAAATACATACCAGCATCAATAATAGCAGATCGCCAAGTCCATGCAACAAGAATGAGACCTTGGAACTCGGTAACAACTGCATCCAGAGGAATGACTGCACCCCAAAGAGTAGAATCTCTTGATCTATGAGAAAAATAGGCATATGAATCAATGACATCCTGCCTCTCCCCAAATTTCCATAACACCCTATCAGTGTTGTGGAAGTCTATCATATGCATGTGCCTACTGACATGACTGATTAGGAACCTCTATTGATGATAGAAAGGTAAATGCACATCCTCTCCATCCCAAACAAGACAATCCTTGTAAGGCCTCCAGATAAAGTATGGCATCATGTCTAGCTGCTATCGCCAAAACATCAAGTGTCCCATATGAGACTAAACGATGGCACCATCATACATAAATACATACGATCACCCCATAGGAAGATCCCAAGCACCAACGGGCCTACACACTGCAATGTGCTCCCAAGCCCATAACTAAAGCAATGTAGCACCGCAACCAAGAAACTTACTTCCAAGGTAAGCAGCATAGAACATATGGAAGTATATGTGGGCCAACATGCACGGACCCTGGGCATATAGGGTATGATCTTGAACCATACCACAAAGATACGCACCGAACCCGATAGAGAATTTGTGCTGGTGACAATCGGGACACAAGATCCAACAAATAAAACTACCTAACAATGTGGACAACCTATCTAGACCCATCCCAAATCTAGACCATGGGATATCATAGGGATTAGACATCCCAAGATGACCCTGGGCCAGCCCAAAAAGCTCAGACAAAGCAGTCACACTAGCGTCCCAATCATACTCAACAAGGGCCCCTTGAATAGGAATCTACAGGATGCGATAAACATCCTCCAGAGTGACTGTCCACTCACCAGTCGGTAAACTAAAGGTACAGGTCTTAGAATGCCACATCTCTAATAAGGCAGATATCAGACCCCTATTGGTCATGATCTCGAGCATATAACAAATCTAGTAGAGGCCTAACTGCCTCAAAATGTCTCTCTTAGCCTCAATAACCTAAAAGCGCAGAATCAAACCTGAGGGTCTTGACTCCCGGCATCGAAGGATAGTCCCAGCAAACTCCAAAACAACAAAACACAAAGTATCAGTAACAGGTCAATGACAAAGTATCATCAAGTCATTAATGCATGCTAAAAAGGATTAACAGAATAATTACGGCAATCCACAAACAAATGCGGCACTTTTAAGGCCTTTGCAGAAAACAAACATCAATTGCAGAAATCAAGTGACAAATGCGGTAATAAACCTATTGACTGTGGCACGTTTATCGATTGTGGCATGAAATCAGCAATTGCAAAATCAAAACTACAATTGCAGCAAAATTGTAGCCTATTGCGGTAGTATATGCAGAAACTTAAAAAAATTATTTTTTTCAAAATGCAATTAATGAGCATTAATGACAAGGAGGACAAGGTCACTCATCAGACATCCTATGCCAGCTGGCCGATGAAAATTACAAACCCAATCAGAGACATGTACAATGCCCAGAATGCCCGCCATGGCTCAAAGAAGACACAAAAAGTAGATAAAATAGGATACAAACTCACCAGAATTGTCAGAGCTCTAGAGTGGAAAGTTACAAATGAATGGCTCTCCTAGGTATTTATATAGGTTTTCAAAAACCCTAATTCCTCCAAGACCTCAAAATTATCTTCCCAGACCCCGTGAATTTCAAATCTCAATATCAGGGGCATAATAAAGCATTTTTCAGATCAGTCAGCTACCCAGATTCCAATTTGCAGTTTCAACAAATTAATGCTCATGTCATGACTTTTTTGGTCAAATTTGTAGAGGGGGCATAAATACACCTACTATCGTCTAGGCAAGTTGGGGCAGGATCAAAATAGATATTCTTTGACACACTGCGACAAGCCACATTGCATCAAAGAGGGGCAAATGTAGACACCCTAAAATGGACAGACTTGTGACTTGACATTAAAACACTAATTTTCATCTATTAATTAATCATTTTTTAATCATTAATTAATCATCTATTTTCTTCTAAATTCAATTCATCTATTAATTAATGGTTTTTAATTGTTAATTAATCATCTATTTTCTTCTAAATTCATTCCCCAAATCATCTAATCAAATTCCCAAAATTAATTAAATAATTAATTTTATTTAATTAATTAACCTTAATCAATTAATTACCATTAGTTAATTAATTAAATTAAATTTCCTATAGTTTAAATTGAAAGATTATTTTCATCTATTAATTAATGGTTTTTTAATCATTAATCAATCATCTATTTTCTTCTAAATTCAATTCATCTATTAATTAATGGTTTTTTAATCGTTAATTAATCATCTATTTTCTTCTAAATTCATTCCCCAAATCATCTAATCAAATTCCCAAAATTAATTAAATAATTAATTTTGTTTAATTAATTAACCTTAATTGATTAATTACCATTAGTTAATTAATTAAATTAAATTTTCTATAGTTTAAATTGAAATATTTAAACTTACTAATTAAATTCTTCCAACTAAATTAATTTCAATTAAATTAATTTTATTTCATTTAATAAAGCAATTCCATATGAAAAAGAATTCAATTATCTCACATGTTGAAAACTTTAATTTTAAAAATGAATTAAATATTTATTTATCTTCAAAGAGATAACTCCCAATCAGATCACATGGGATACTCCACCCATCTCTCCAGTTCACATGGGTAACTCCACCCACCTCTTCAGTTCTAAAAGGTAACTCAAAATTAGCTCTTCAGTTAACCAAACTCTATCTCCTCTCTCCCAGTTGAAGAGGTGGAGTTTACTAATGGCTTCTTCAGTTCCCTTTGATCTCAACCGTTCATCTTCCTATCTCTAGGATTGATCTCAACCATTCATCTCATTCCCAATTCCTATACAACAAACCCTTCATAACCATTTAAAGGATCCAGGATATCAAGCTCACATACGCCATTACTCTGTCAGATTGGTTTTAGCATTCAAAGCCATCTTGCGATCACACACACATTCCAAATTATCAAATTCTCGATGCTGCCAAGTCATAGACACTACCCACACCAATATTGAGCATCAAAAACAACATTTTGGAAGGAGTAGAGAGAGACAATAGAAGCTTCAAGAAATTGGGTTTGCATTCATTTGTTTCCCTTTCTTTGCTTGTATATTTTATTGATACGTTAAGTGTTTGTTATTAGTAGTTTTTGTATTGATTTACCATTGCAAACCAGTGCTACTAACCCTCACCATTTGAAATTGAAGGAACCACAAATTTGAAATGCACACACAACCTATTTTCCAATGGCTTTGATTAGCGGCACGGCCTCGACCCACTTAGTGAAATACTTAGTGTTCGTAATGATGTACTTGTGTCCACTTGAAGAATTAGGATAATTTTTTCCAACAAGATCAAAGGCCCATTGTTGAAATGGCCAATGTGTTATAAAAGGTATGAGTTCTCTGGCTGTAGCATGGATAAGCTTTCCATGTGTTTGACATTTGTGACATGTTTTAGAAAATTGCACGACATCTTTTTCCATTGTAGGCCAGTAGTAGCCAACTCTTAATAGTTTCTTAGCTAATGAAAATTCATTCATGTGCAATCCACATACACCTTTGTGAACCTCTTTACATGCGCGGTCAGACTCTTCTTGTTCTAAACACCTAAGAAGTGTACCATCAAGACCTCATCTATATGAGTTATTATTGATGAGGAAATAATGTGATGTTATCCTAATTAAAGCTCATTTTTCATTCCTAGATAAGCCATTAGGTACGGTTTGATCAATAAGATGAGCAATTATTTTGGCGTATCGAGATTGGTCTTGTGAATTTAAGGCACAAATCACTTGGGATTCAAGTGTATCAAAGGATGGAAAGGATAATTATTCCACTAAGAAATCATAGAATAATTGGTGTTCTTCCAGTTGTAGCATGGATGCTAGTGTAGCCATAACATCTGCAGCTTTGTTTTCTATTCTTGGAACTTATTGGAATGTGATGAAAAAAAAGTACTTTTTAAAATCTTCTACCAACTATTTGTGAGGTATCAATTTCTCATCTTTTTTCTGATAATATCTATTTACTTGGTTGATAATGAGCTGAGAGTCACCGTACACATGTAACTCTACAATTTTCCATTCTATAGCAAGTTTAAGTCCATTTACCAATGCTTCATATTATAAGATGTTATTTGTGCATGGAAACATCAGTATATATGTGTGAAAGAACCATCAAAATACATCTTCCACGGATATTAAGTTAAGTGCATGATTATTTCATCAGGAAATTCTATGATCAAAGGTGCATTATCTTGCAATGGTAAATCAGCTAGTTGATCTGCTAGGACTTGTCCTTTGATATCTCTTCTATCCACCATAATCAATATCAAAATACTTAGAATCAAGACCCAGTTTGCTAGTCTTCCTGTCAATGTTGTTTTACTCAAGAGATATTTGAGAGGGTCTATTTTTGCAATAAGTTTCACTGTATGCGAGAGCATGTAGTGTCTCAACTTCTAGGATGCAAAGACAACCGCTAAGAAATCTTGTTCAATGGTACTGTAGTTGAGTTGATAAGACACCAAGGTCCTATTAATATAATAGAGTGCTTTTTCCTTTTTTTTTTCATCCTCCTGTGCTAGCAATACTCCAAGCGATGTATCTGTAGCTGAGATATAGAGTAGTAATGGTTTACCATGAATAGGCGCCATGAGAATAGGAATAGCCAAGTAATCTTTTAATTATTTGAAAAAAATTTCACAATGCTCATCCCATTTGAAAGTAACACCTTTGTGTAGCATTTTTGTGAAAGGTTGCGCTCTATCGGCTAGTTGGGACATAAATCTCCTAATGGGTTGAAGTCTTCCTTGAAGGGTCCTCATTTGAATGATATTGCGAGGAGGTGGCATTTCCATTATATCTTTTACCTTTTTAGGGTCCACCTCAATTCCTTTAGCTACTACAATAAACCCTAAGAGTGTCCCTGATTGGACTCCAAATGCACATTTATTTGGATTACGCCTTAGTTGAAACTGCTCCATTCGATCTAGTATCTTTCTAAAGTCTTCAATGTGAGTTGTTCTTATTTTTTACTTGGCTAATGTATCATCCACATAGTCCTCCATATTTTTGTGTATCATATCATGGAAGATTGTTGTCATATCTCTTTGGTATGTAGCGCCAACATTATTTAGTCCAAATGGCATAACATTCTAGCAAAATGTTCCCCATGCGCATGTAAATGTTGTCTTTTCTTGGTCTTCAAGAGAAATCTTAATTTGGTTATAGCCTGAAAATCCATCCATAAGAGAATACATCTGATGTCCCACTATGAGATCTATAATCATATTAATGTTGGGCAGTGGAAAAATCATCCTGAGGACAAGCTTTATTTAGGTCTCTAAAGTATGTGCAGATCCTGATAGATTTATCTATTTTAGAAACTGGTACCACATTAGAAATCCATCCTGCATAAGCGATGACTCTTATGAATCCATATTTTAATAATTTTTCCATCTCTGCTTTCACTAGTAATGCCACATGTGGATGCATCTTCCTTAATTTTTGTTTGACGGGTTTGATTCAAGGAGCTATATATAGGTGATGCATTATTAACTTAGGATCAAGTCCAGGCATATTAGTGTAAGACCATGCAAATTTTATTTTCTTCTCTATGAGGAATTAAGTGAACTATATCTTTTCTTCTTCTAATAAGGATTGTTCCAGGTGAACAAATTGGGGAGGTTTTGTTGTTCCCAAGTTAACTGGTTGTGTTGGTTCTATTAGAACTGAATATCTTTCTTGAAAGTGCTTAGGGAGGATATCAAGAATCTCATTTTTGGGCACCTCTAAGAGGTTTTCACCATCAGATGCGTCTTTTATTTTTACTATTTTACAATCTGATACTACCACAACATAGTTTTCACCATCAGTTCTTTTCTTCTTTTTATTTTTCAATTTGTGAGTAAGAAACTTGATATCCTCCTCTAACATGTTCACGCTCCTTTCACTGGTTGAAGAAGGATAAGGTTCACTAGCATTTAGATAATAGGCCAAAGTATATTCATTGGGAAAGTTCATGATAGGAGTAGGGTCTGAATTGGTCCAATCAATCAGGTCAGGGTTTACCAAGGATAATGATTCAAAGTTTGGTAAGGAAAGCATCACGTCAGCGTCAAGACTATTAAATAACAAGACATGTTCTATTAAGTTAGCTTCTATAGCATTTAAATCATTAAGATTCAAATCATCATTATTAGGGTCATTGTTAGTAATATGCAGACCTAACTCTAGTGAATCATCAGTTGAGATTTCTTCTTCTTCTCTCATCAGATTGAAACTCATAGCTTGTATCCTTTGAATGTCCTCTAGACCTAGTAAAGCACCAGTATTTCCATCAACAATCCTGGGTAGTGGTATCTCATCTGATTCTGGAACAACAATAGTGTTAGGGTAAGTGTTAGAACTTTCTCCTCTCTCCAATAGAGATGCAAATTTATGAATCACATCTACCTTAATTTCCATGATAGCATTAGACATGTGATCCCATTCATAATCATGTGAATCTATTATTTCATCATCAGATCTATTTAGAAACTCAACAATGATTACTTGATGTACCCTATGAGCCACTTGCAGATCAAAGTGTGGTAAATCTAGGATATGTGAAATTGTCACCGAGTTCCCCAAGTTAGGATGTACATCTTTTTGTTGGGGTATTTCTTCATGAGTTTCTTCTATCTATGGGATTTATGGAGAGTCTTATGTTGTTTCCTCTACTTCTTGAATATCAACTTGTGACAACAAAGGAATGTGATGCTCTTGTTGTGCTACAAAAGTAGGTACATATCTTTCTGCTTGATATTCGGGATACTCAGTACCAATGTGTAATAATATTTCATAGGTCCATGGTTCAAGTGTTGTTTCTTCTTCTTCATCATCACTTCCTTCATCAAAGATTGGACCATCTCTTAAAGTAGGGTTTTATGAACTGTTATTGAAACCTAACCCTGTTTTGTCTTTGGTGTTTCTAAATTCCATGTGTATAGGTTCAATTATTCCTTTTCCTTTATATCCTAAAGGTCCCTTCCCTTTTGTATCCTATTTTTTTGAGAAGGTCATATACTTTACCATACTTTTCTGGGGATATCTCCACATGTTTTACCTTATTTTCTCTTTGTTCTCCTTTATAGAGCCAATCCAAGACTGTTTTATCTTCTTTTTCATCCTCTTGAGAAGTAGAGGCTCTAACCATACCAGTTGGTTCATGAATGTCTTGTTCTTTTGATGTAGTAAGTGTGAAAGATGAGGAAGGTTTCCCATAAGATATTGGAGACACGGGAATTTTTTCCAATGACGGTGTCATGTCTAATTTTTGTTCTCCCATACTAGTTTCTTCAAGTTTTTGTGTCTTTCCAAAGCTTCTCATCACCATTTCTGTAGACATTTCAAGTATGGATTCTTTTGGGACTTCCTTACTGTGAGGAACCATATTGTTTTCTTTAACATTGTTGCAAGTGTAGCTTGAATCTGTAGGAATTGTCACTTCCACCCCATTATGTGGGAATTTTATGCATTGGTGGTAAGTAGATGGCACTACTTGCATTTCATGTATCCAAGGTCTCCCTAATAATATGTTATAGGCCAATGGTAGATCGATAACTTGACAAATCACATTGCGTTCAATTGGTCCTATTATGATTGGTAGAACAATGAGCCCTTTGGATGATATTTCTTCTTCATCGTAAGCCTTGATGGTTATATTACTTCTTGAATCAATGGTTTGTTCTGAAAGACCCAATTTATTGATTAGATTGAGAGTACATATATTCAACCCTGCACCTCCATCTATCAATACACGTTTGACACGGGATTTGTGAATCAAGACTTCAATGTGAAGGGGTTGGTTATGTGGGTGATTCAAGGACTTGTCATCTTCTTCTGAAAAGGAGAGGTAATGTGGAGCTGAAATGTGATTGACCATTGCCTAGCATTTGTCTACATAAATGTCTCTTGGAACATTTGAAAAATGTAGGGCTAGTTCAAGAACTTCCCTATGCAGTGAAGATATCTTTAGTAACTCAAATATAGAAATTTTATTTGAGGTCCTATTAAATTGGTCTACCAATTTATAGTTTTCAGATGGTATAGTAAGTGTTTGTCTTGTCACTACTGCTTTAGGAATTGTGACAACAGGTACTTTAGAGGATGTCACTTTTTTAGATGAGGAGTTAGCTCCTTTGATCGTGACTTGTTCTTGGCTTTGAGTTACCACATTTGAATGTGTTGATGTGTCTTTGGAACCTTTGATAGTGATCACATTGATTGATTCACTTTTTATGTCCAACATGTTGATCACATTATCGTTATGGGAGTAAGAGTAATTCAATTTGTTTCCTTTTCCTTTAGAAGCTTCGCCTTTTTCGTAGTTAGGGAATGGTTTGTTAAATTTCATGTGATATTCATTAGTGGTATGTCCTTATACTTTGATTTTTCCTCCCTCAATGATCTTGTATAACGTGTTTGATCTTAACACAATCATTAGTCTTATGTCCTTTGTTTTTATGAAAGGCACAATAGGCATTGTCATTCCACCATCTTGATTTAACGTTCATCTCCCATGGTTTCGAATTTGGTATTTTGAGGACTTTGTTATCCCAGAGAGTCTTCAAAAATATCTTGAGAGGTTCTCCCAATGGAGTAAATGTTATTTGAGGTCTAGAAGTCCATGCTTTACTCTTGTTATTCTCATTGTTTGCTCTTGGTATTGTGGTTTTTACCTTAGCTTCTTTTCTTTCTTGTAAGTTGTTTGTCAGATTGAACACCGTGGGTTTAGGATTTTCATTCGATGCTTCTACCACTCCATCACTAACAACATTCTTTTCCTTTTTCCACCATTTAGTTTTGTTGTTATAGTTGTTAAATTTATTATCACTTTGGAGTGTGAATTCTCCTCTCTTGACCATAACATCTTTAGCATGAATAACATTCTTGATCATTCTATCAAAGCTAGGTGAATCTTGCATTTGTAAAGCATATTTAATTTTGGGTACCAAGTTGTTAATAAAGATTTCCATCTTTTAAAATTTGGGTATTGCTCTTGAGTACCTTGCAAAGATCCTCCTCCACCTTTGTAAAAAGTGTGTAAAGGATTCACTCATTCCTTGTTTCGTGTTACAAAGATCCATCATGGTTACATTATGTTGTATGTTGTAGGAGTAATGTTGGATAAATATTTGTATTAACTCCTCAAAAGATTACACACTTGGTGTGAGTTTGGAGAACCACTCCATTTCATTTCCGCCTAGACTTCTTAGGAATAGCCTCATTAGGTAAGTAGGTTCATGCATGTACTCTATGCTTAGAGTGCAAAATTCTCTAACCTATTCAAGTGGATCGGTTTCTCCCATGTACTTGTCATATTTGGGTCTTGCCATGTTAGGAGGAAATGGAACCATGTTGATACACTTTGTGTGTGAGTTAATACACCTTCATGAAATTAGGACAATTAGCTACAATTCTATGGAAAGAAATAAACAATTTAATCTAAACAATTGCATTTAAAATCCATAACATTTCATGGTTCTCTAACTAGGCTTTGCAAGTAGAGCTCTCAGCCTTAATCTCTACTAGTGACCTTCCTAGAATAAGAAATTGATAAACTAATGCCTAATCTAGCTCAATTCTCTCAAAGATGATATGAAAAATAAACTCAAATGCTCATGATATGCTCTCAAATCTCACAATTTTCTCTCAAAAATGCTCAAGATATTTCTCAATTGATCTCAAATTGCCTATAGTGTTGATGTTATGCATTCAAATTTTCTAGGATTAATTATGCTTGAAAATGGCTTGTATTTATAGTAAATTCCCAAGGGTAGGGGGTAGAGTGAATTGATCATGATTAAGCCTTGGTTAGGTGAAAGGCTTTGAGATGGTTTTAAATGGAGAGACAATTTAAATGGTTGTCTCAAAGGGTGGGACAAGATGAGTGGATGAGATTTTAAAGGGTAAATGAGAGGTTGAGATGCAAAATTGGAGTGATCCATGTGCAAGTGTGTTCTCAATTCTCGTTGGCTCCTTTATTTGTGTTGAAAATATATTAGGATTTTAATTAATTCAATCATTTAATTAATTTATCCATGTAGGGAATAGGTTCAATTTTATTTTTGATTTAAACTATACAATTAATTGATTAAAATCAATTGCATAATTTGATTGATCCTTTTAGGCTTGTATTTAATTATTTGATTTCATGATTAATTAATACCTTGATTTAAATTTGATTTAATCCACTTTGATTGATAAATGTCCATTTAAATTGATTTTGATCCATTTTGAAGCATTTTGAAGCATTTGATGAGATTTTGCTGAGATTTGCATATTTTGATGATACTAAGACACCTGGTCAATTTTGGGTGTCTACAAATGCCCCTCTTTGAATTGATGTGCAAAGCGCATTGATTCAAAGAAAATTTGCATGTCTTGATCATTGATTTGATACTTGATTGATTGATTGATGAAACCTTATCTGATAACTGATAACCTGCTTGATTTGAAACCCTGATTCACAACTCTGATTTAACACTCTGATTTGATTTGATAACCTGATCTAATTTGATTTGATGATAAAAACCTAATTCACAACTCTGATTTCAAATTATGATTCACGACTCTGATTTGAAACTTGATTTTGATAAAATGAGGAATGCCCCACTGATATAAGTTTGAAATTTTAATGCCCCAGATTTGATATAAAATGTGATGAAAAATCTTGATTTGAACTTTTGATGTGGATATGATGCCCCCTCAGGAAATGAATCGAGATGATGGTAGATGATTTGGTTGATTTTGAGAAATTGAGATTCATTTCCCAATAAAATCACTTTGAAAATACCCCAGTCATGAGAGAATATGATTAGAATAGCTATGATTGAGAAAACATTGTTGATGTTTTAGATAAGGTGATGATGATCGGATATCACATGATGTCAGTCAGAATCACTTGGTTGATGTTGTATTGATGTCAATCGGATAGGATACGTATGCTGATGGATTGATTGGATAAACTGATAATTCAATCTCAAGATCTAGAGAGATGAACAAATGGATTGGTTTTCCTTCCTCAAGATCTAGAGTTAGGAAATTTGATGCGCTCAAGATGAGAAAATGGATGATAGGATAAATGATTGACGTTAGATGATCAATTAGATGATTTGACTGATTGATATTTGATTGGATTTGATTTGATGGGAAGATTAATGGTGGGAGGCTGATAGATTGGGTCATTTTGATATGATTCAGGTGCAGATGTAGGTACAAGGATAGAGTTAGGTTTCTCCTAGTTGATCAGATGGTGAGGTTTCCCCTAGGTGAGCAGATGTATATTGATGATATTTGTGATGTAGCATTGATCAATTTGATGAATTAGACATTTGATGATGTTGAGTAGGATTTTGATGATGTAACCATGATTAGCTTCCATCCCCTTGATTAAGGAAAATCTCATAAAAACTATAATGCAAATTAATCTATATGAAAATGTAATGCAATGCAACTAATGGTCACTAGCTTTTTGCGAAAGAATTGCAAAAGAGATATATTTTCATCATTGAGCATTGTGGGACTAGGAGTCGATACAATCATTACTAGTGCCACTGCAACCATAAGAATATGAATATGAATTTTATCTCATTTGGTAACCTTTTTTTAGGAAACTAGTACAACCCTCACTAGTTGAATGACCAACTATGGGAGTATGAATACCGGTTTCATCAGATTCAGTGTTGCAAGTGGATTTTGGTATTAAGATATTGAAGATTTAAATAGCCAAGGTATCCTTTCGCATAAACAAACAAAGGTTAACCCTCCTTCCTATATGAATGTCCTTGATGCTTCTTTGATGACCATGTCCTTAGATGAATTCACACAAGTTGGGGGATCTTTCTCAAAACAGTCACACAAAAGTCAAGAAAACATCATGTCTTCATCATCGTCAATCTAGTCGAAACATCATCAATTATCTAAAAAGACATGAATCAAAAAAGTCAATGAAAAATTCATCAAAAATTTCAAGTGTATCGCAATGTATCAATATTTTCAAAAAGAATTCCTAACATCCTGATCATTTAGGGTGTTGTCAATTTTTAATCCTGATAAAATAAGTCAATGAAACTCAAGGATCATGTTGTAGGATCAAGTTGTTTAGGGTTGAACAATGATATCCATTAAAGGTTCCAAAATATCTCTCCTTTGAAGTTCTACAAATCTACTTCTGTTGTGTGACCAAAATGTAGCACTTATGAATCCATTTGGTACCAAAACCAATGCAAACCATGTGAATCTTAGGAAAATGAAACCGAGTTTGTGACAATGAAGCTCAAAGACTTTATGCAAGATTTTTGGATTTTTGGATTTTTAATGTTTTTGGATTTTTAGAGATTTTTTTATTTTTAAGAGATTTTTTATTTTTTTATTTTTTTTATTTTACCATCTCTCAAACAAGATCACATTGGTTTTCTCCCAATGTCTAGAAAGGTATAGGACATGAAGGATGGATTTGCAAGTTGATGGATTAGAGATGGAAAGGCCATGATGGATGAAGCATGTGAATGTGATCCATAGAACCATCTCCTCAAGATTACCCAAGCTAAGGAAAAGGGATATAGCAATGCGAAACATGTTTTTGGATAAGAAATGGAAGCCAATGATGCAGTTCTAGATAGCATGTGGGATAAGGATCTATTGTCATGAAAGCGTGTGATCCAAAAGAGTGGACATGTCAAGGGGTTTTTTATAACAAATTTTGTACTTTACATCCTTCATTTTCGATCAAGACCAATGGATCAATTTGGGTAAGATGTGGATAAGATATCACAATCAAGATAAAGGGGTGATGTAGGCTATGAGGGGATGATTCAGGATCATGGAAATATTGCATAGGAATAATGAAGGTGGTTTGGGGAGAAGCAAGATCATGATAGGGTAGCATGGATGCAAAAAGTGAATAAGCTTATGGAAAGGATAATGGTGTCAAGATACTTGATGCTCATGGATTTGTTCAACCTTGTCAAGACCAAAGGTAAAAGAGGGAATATAGATGCAAGTGAGATAAATGGTTGGATAGGAAGAAGGACGATAGCATGGATGAAACTTTCCCCCAAGTGTAGAGTGCAAGAGGAGGAATTACGCATGATGTCTGTTTGCCAGGTTTTCATCATGGTACTTTCTCAAGGTGTCACAAGAAGTGGTTTTCACCATAGGATGGATTGATTTATCTTTACTTTTGCTACCAAGGCACCCATTTACCAAGTTTTAACCAAGGCACTTTTCTCTTTTTTCATTTTTTTTCTTTTTTTGTATTTTTCAAAATTTCCCCAACTTCTAGATCTTTGGACAATGCTCTTCTAAAAGATATTCTATAATAAACCATGGCCATGGCTAGAATGCTCAAATATATTGATAAGGTGATGATAAAGGATATGTATGGAGGATAAGGGTAGATGGTGGTGAAGGTTTTATGTCATAGATTGGATAAGAGGGATGGAAAGATGGAAAGTATGTGTTGGATAATGAATGTGAGGATAAGAAGAAGGTATGTTTTGGATGGAAATGTTGGCAAGATCAACTTTGACACACACTTTGAAGGGTGGTGGAATGATGGAGGAAAAATGGATGAATAAGGTGAGGATGTAGCTAAGATAGTGGATTGTGGGATGTAGGATCCCAAAGTACACTTGGAAAGTGGAAAAATTTTAGGAGGAGATGGAATGGAAGACTTTGGAAGCTTGAATGTCAAGTTTGATTTTTCTTTTGTGTGCAAGTCTTTCAAAAGTGACTTGGGAATCCACATAGTCTCTGATTTTTCTTTCTTTTGTGATGCTTTTGAATGCATTTCTTCAATGAGGGATTTAGGAACCCACATTTTCTTTGATTTTTCTTTTTGTTTGGTGGAACTTTGCGGCCTTTTGGATATTTCATTTTTCTTTGTGGAACTTTGAGGCCTTTTGGATATTTATTTTTTCTTTTCATTCACATGTCGATTAGATGCGACATGGTGATTTTTCTACACATGTGGATTCTTGGATTTCTGATTTTTATGTTGCGCATCCAAATTGCTTCCAAAAGACTTAGGAATTGTGGGTGAATGGGAATAATATGGAGGGTTCATATGGATTAGTGTATGGACATTCTTCAAATATGTGTGTCTTTGTTGATCTTGATACATGGTAGGGTAAGTGAATGGAGAGCTAGGGATGGTAGGAATGGTTAATGGAGGAATATAGGGACCTAATATGGATGGAAGGGATGAAGACTTTAGCTTTGGGACATAGGAACCCAAAATAGATTTGGAGGATGGTGAAGGTATATGGTTGAGTTTGAATGGAGGGAGATAAGGTGTGAAAGGGATATCAATATCTTTGGAGTGAGTTGCATTGTCGAGGTTCTCCTCTTTAAGATTTATCTTTATACTAATAGGCTAGTGAGTATCTTTCATAAGAGAAACTTTGATAGGATCAAATGAATCATGAAGGGATTTATTATCATGCAAGGAATTTGGAGGAATGATGGTTTCTTGAGGTGAATATGGAGGATAATGGCAAGGATTTGATGGGATACTTCGATCTTGACAAGGATCTTTGGATGGTGTAGCGAGGGTGCTTTGCTCTTTATTTTCAATATGTTCATTGGAAATTATGGAAGGGATATCTTGATCTTTCTTGGGAATTGGACTAGGTATAGAGCTTGGAAGGATGCTTTGTTCATGAAATGGAAGGATATCAGCTTGGAAGACATGAAAGGGTGTAAGGGGATCATCATAAGCTTCTATGGATATGGGACCTTCATCAAATATGGGAGGGGATTGTATAACGTCTTGATCTTGATCTTTATTGATACTTTTTTCTTTTCTCTTTGGATTATCCTCTTGACATGGAGCCACTTCTAAGGACAAGGTAGATGCTTGGATATGTGTGGGGAATGTTTGGAAGATTGATGGAGAATCCTTTTGAATAGGCATTGAAGCACGTGAAGCTTTGGGGTCCAAGATCTTTGAAGCATGGAAACAATTTGCAGCAATATTTAAATTAGCTTGGGTTTCTTTTCGAGGTAGCCCTTGAGGGTATACATAGTCAACGTGGAAAGTATTGTCATTAGGCTCACTCTTTGGTGGAGGAATTTTGGATAGTTGTGACACTTTTTTAGATGGAAGAAGGATGAAAGGAGTAAAGGCCATGGGAAAAACCTTGCTAGATAGAGGTTTGTGCATTAGATCTATCTTGAAAGTGGTACCTTTCTCTTCATTCTTTGTATTATCTTGATTTCAAAAAGGGTGGTCATAAAATTTCCCTTGATCCAAGATAGGTTTGTTGCACTTAAATGTTTTGTCTCGTGAAGAAGGCAAAGATACAGATGGCCCATCATCATTAAGAAAAGGATAGATTGATCTTAATGATGGCTTGTTAGATGATGTATCCTTTTTTTCCTCATCCTTCTTTAAGGTTGATATATCATCATTATGAGAAAGATTAGCTCCTAATTGAGCAAAATTTGAGAAATGTGCTTCTTTATTCTTCTTCAAAATTAAGTGCATTGTTTCCATAAATATGGGATCTTGGGATGCCTCCAATATGTCATCTTCAACTACTTCATCGTATTGAGTCCTATGGAGATTTTGATCTTGATTTGATAATTATTCTCCACCATAGGATTGATGCATTTCTCAAATAGCTTCATCATTATAAATGTTTTTGAAGAATTTGATCTATTTGTTGCACTAATAAGAAATAACTCTAAAAAGGGTATCCAAATATGATTTCAAAATCTTTCCAAACCCTCAGGAAATGCCCCCTATTTTCCCTTCTTTGTTTATGGGCGTCACTTCCTGGTTTGTAGGCGTGACTTTAATGCTGGTACGCATTGACTGGAATTCTTGTACGTGGCACTCTGGTGTTAGTACATGGTGTTTTCCTGTTGATAGGCATTGTTGAATTATTTCTAGGTAGCACTTTCCAATGACTTACATAGTTTTTGACAAATGCCAAGCATTGTTTCAGTTGTTTACGTGTCACAGAACTGTCCGTAAGCGTCGTTTAAATGATCATACGTGGCACTTCATAGATCAAAGTTGAATTTTTTATTTTTTTAGGTTTTAAAAGTTTAATGTCTTTGATCAAATCTGTCAGAGAAGATTCTTGCTTGAAAATGAAATACAAACTCAACACACACACATCAAATTTGCATCATGTCCGTAAAACAACACTAAAAATGTATGTTCTCGGTCATTTTCACAAGTATATCACAAGAAAGTCTTCCAAACAATCTACCTAGAGCCAACAAATTTGGCTTTTAACAATGGCTCTAAAAGTTAGGCTTACTATTTTAACCATGTTTTAATGAACACCTCCGTTCTGAATTGTGCCAAGTTCTTTTACCCCCTTGTGGGCTTCCCACATGCACAAAAGTGTGATTTTGCGCAATCCCGAAGGACTACTCGAGGAAGTGAAGATGACTTGCACACAACTTAGTCACTTTTAGATTAAGGTAAAGTGCATTTATATATAGTGGGTCAGATAGTATCGTGACTAAAGAGATTATCTCCCACTTTGGGTTGTTCCCTCTCACCGCCTTTGTAAAGGAATTCTCAGGAGGCAGGCCCTCTAAAGATCTAAATTATCTAGCATGTATATAGAAAGCAAAAAATTGAACTTAGTCCAACAAGTTTGGCAATTTGATTCACTCAAAGAGTGAAGAGAATATCCCTATTGTTTTCCTTCATTCCAAACACTTCAAACACTTTTTGTTCTTTTTCAACCTCTTGACAAGGAGGTTCTTAAAAATTTGAAGTATGTGGTTCAATTCTTCCCTTTCTTTTTACCACCCAAACTTGACACTTTTGGCTTTTTGATCAACTTTGAAAAGTTGAGAGCATATACCTAATGTCTCATTTGAATGGATAATAATAGGGTGTCCCTAATTATACTAGATTCAAAGAATTTGCCACAATTTGATAAATGCAAGCTTGTTAAGTAGAATACCTTGTTTCAAAGCTAGCAAAGGCTAGGCGCATTTTTGATGGATTTTGTTTTTTTTGCTACTCACCTAGTGGCGATCGTTCCCTCTCTAGCTCCACCAGCAAGTTAGTCAACACAACCAAACAAAGTGAAGAAATCTCAAAGTGGAATTGACAATGCATTCAATTTCCTTAGCAAAATTTGCAAAAAAAAACAACTTAAGGACTTAATGCATGAAATCACCTAAGAAATGGAATTATTTTTTCTTGTAAGCACTACTGATTTTAACAAAATGCTCAAATAATGCTTCCTCTACTTTTAAAATTTCCAAAATAATTGCATTAAATGTTTATTTTGAATTCTTGTTGAAGATCATTACCTCTTTTCTTGGCCTTTTGATGCGCACCTCTAGTTTTTGTACTTTTAGGTATCTGTTTATTTGCCAAACAGACAGTAACAAAGAGTTACAAAATTGAATTTAATGATTTGATAATAATAAAACACAAAAAACTATAGGCGTCATTTAACAGCTTATAGGTGTCATTTCACTGTGTGTACGCGTCACTTTACAGTGTGTACGTGTCATTTAATAGATTGTAGGTGTCACTTTACTGTGTGTATGTATCACTTTACATAGTATACGCGCCACTTAACAGCTTGTACACATCACTTTACAGCTCACACGCGTCATTTAACAGCTTACAGGCGTTAAAATAAAACTGACAGACGTTGTAAAGCATTAAAATTGCAAAACAAAAAGGTTCATAGGCAGCAAAAGAATGCTTTTAAGCGTCATTTCTTGACTTGCAAGTATCGCTTTACAGGCTTAGGTGTCACACTTTGCCTCATACGCGGTGAAAGAATTAGACAAGAAAAGAGAAGGAATTCTTAGGCATCATTTCACTATGCACAGGTGTCATTAGATTCTTCGTACGTGGCACTTCACCTATTTTTTGCAAAATAGACATAAAAGTAAAGCAAAAACACACAAAACTTGATAAAAATGATGGAAATGAGGCCTAAAGCCCCACGGTGGGCGCCATTTGTGTGTGAGTTAATACACCGTCATAAAATTAGGATAATTAGCTACAATTCTATGGAAAGAAATAAACAATTTAATCTAAACAATTGCATTTAATTAACATCCATAACATTCCATGGTTCTCTAACTAGGCTTTGCAAGTAGAGCTCTCGGCCTTAATCTCTACTAGTGACCTTCCTAGAATGAGAAATTGATAAACTAATGCCTAATCTAACTCAATTCTCTCAAAGATGATATGAAAAATAAACTCAAATGCTCATGATATGCTCTCAAATCTCACAATTTACTCTCAAAAATACTCAAGATATTCCTCAATTGCTCTCAAATTGCCTATAGTGATGATGCTATGCATTCAAATTTTCTAGGATTAATTATGCTTGAAAATGGCTTGTATTTATAGTAAATTTCCAAGGGTAGAGGGTAGAGTGAATTGATCATGATTAAGCCTTGGTTAGGTGAAAGGCTTTGAGATGGTTTCAAATGGGGGGACAATTTAAATGGTTGTCTCAAAGGGTGGGACAAGATGAGTGGATGAGATTTTAAAGGGTAAATGAGAGGTTGAGATGCAAAATTGGAGTGATCCATGTGCAAGTGTGTTCTCAATTCTCATTGGATCCTTTATTTGTGTTGAA
>MU225632.1:53856-72838 GCA_018584345.1 Thuja plicata | reverse complement strand
GAAAAGATATTAGGATTTTAATTAATTCAATCATTTAATTAATTTAGCCATGTAGGGAATAGGTTCAATTTGATTTTTTATTTAAACTATACAATTAATTGATTAAAATCAATTGCATAATTTGATTGATCCTTTTAGGATTGTATTTAATTATTTGATTTCATGATTAATTAATCCCTTGATTTAAATTTGATTTAATCCACTTTGATTGATAAATATCCATTTAAATTGATTTTGATCCATTTTGAAGCATTTTGAAGCATTTGATGAGATTTTGCTGAGATTTGCAGATTTTGATGATACTAAGACACCTAGTCAATTTTGGGTGTCTACACTCTTATCAAAAGGAAATGGACATATGTGTTCCAAAGAGTACTTTTTCATTGGTTTGATCTTTTCTTTCTTGAGTGTCGCAAGTTCGGATTGCATTAGGGTCAATTGCTTGGTGAGAATAGAAATAGATGTTGGTACCTCCTGTAACCACCCTAATTTGGTTTGCTTTGATGAGAGACCCTATTTTCCCTAAGTGTGATCATACCCCTAATTATGTCAAGACAAATCTTCAATTAATCGGCATAATTTATTTAAATCAAATTTAATTTCATAATGATCTTATCACTAATTTACATTAATTGCCTTAGCCAATTAAATCAAATCAAATCAATTAAATCAAAACAATTAAGTACATGGCTAAGGTAATTAATTAATAGGAATTAAATAAAATCTCCTAATTACAACTCCTCACTTAAAAAATGGAAATTCAATCCATTAGCCAATGAGAGTTAAATCACTTGGATCACCTTGCATGGATCACCAAGGATTCAATCTCCACCTCTCTTCACAACTCAATCCTGACCTCTGATTCCTCAAATTCTTCTATAAAAGGAATAAATTTTGAGCTCAATGGGCCCCTAATATTACAAGTTTGAAAGCATGATTATGCTACCCATAATCTTTAGAATTTTAAAGTAATCTTATGTTGCTCTGATTTCTAACATTCTAAGTGCATTCTTAGTTCATATTTTCATAGTAATTACATAATTTCTCTTTGGGAGCTCTAAAATGAACTTTGTTTGAGCATTTAGCTTGCATTCTTTAAATATTCCGTTCTAAGAATGAATGTGTCACTTATTTATGCATAATTTGAGGGCAATTATAGCATATTTCATACTCTTCTTAGATAGGGAGCAATGTGTAAATTTTAGTGATGTATATGTGATTTTCCCTTGTTATTTTATGTTTATCTCACTAATGCAATGACATATTGAAGTGTTGTGTTGTAGCTTGCAGATTCAAAAAATATACACACACATTTATGACACCCACCGTGGGGCAGTCCTCAGATTTCTCCTCATTTTAACTTATTTTTGGCTAATTTGTGCTTTCTATTTTCAGGTTCAGATTCACCTTTAGTTGCCAAAGTTTGCATGTAGGAAAGATCATCACATTCAGGAAATAGCAACGCATCCCAGATTTCTGACATCACATCCAGTAGATCCTGAATCGCATCCAGGGAAAGCTTACATCAGGTAAATCATGTATCACCTTTAGTGTACAAGCTCGCATTCAGGAAAGATATTTGCATCCATTAATTCTAGGTTTGCATTTTGTAAAGGCAGTCGCATTTGGTTGGTTGAATTGCAAATTTGAAAGTCTAACCACTAATCTTCTAACCATGCTTGTTTTTGTGTTTTAAAAAGCCTAACATTTGCTTGCAGGTTGTTTTTAGAGACTTTTTTGTGAAAAAGTTGGAAAGAAACTACTAACTTGTGGGTTGCAGGTTTCCAAATTGGTCAAATTGACTTCTATTTTGCTATGATTTCAAACTTAAGAACACTTTCCATCATTTGATAAATTGACCAAAGGATTATTCTCTTTTCCTTTAAGGAAAATTAGAAACTCAAAAGTCAATTTAAAACGTGATGAGAATTTGAGGAAATGAACAAATCAAACATATTTTCTAAAGTTTGAGAGTAATTGAACAAGCTATTCATTAAATATTGTGGGAATTTGAACCAGCAAATTTTCAAATTTTTGGATAGTACTTGAACAAGAAAAGCACTAAATTTGTGGGAAATTGAACAAAGCTCAAATTATCTAGTTTTTGGAAAGTAATTGAACAAGAAAATCATCTTAAATTGGTAAATTGAACAAGGCAAAATTTTATTTCATTGTGCTTTGTTCTTTCTTACAATAGGAATTTAAAATTCAAACTTAAATGCATTACTTAGTCCAACTAGGGGATTTTCTCTTTTTCCCAAGTTGGAAGAATCAAAGACTCATCATGGGGGATTGAGTTTCGAGTTACAAATTTTGAGGAAAATGAACATGTTTGGTGTGCTTGTGGGAGAAAATTACATGGAATAGGAGAGTATGCTCTTCTTCTTTTGAAGAATCAGAAATCTAGACTCCTAAGTCACCAATCCTTTACATTTGCTTTCAAAACATTAGATGGCTTGCCGATTGACAAAAAAAATCTCATAGGATGACCCAAGTGAGACCAGGTTTACGTCAACCCTTCCAACTCACTATAATCAATATGCTTCCTTATAGGCCAAAGCCTTAGAAGATGTAGTCGGTTTTGTTCCTGGAATTTTGACATCATTCCTTGAACATGATTGAGTGTGTGTAGAGCGGAGCTTCTTGAATCTTGCTTGCAAGACTACACACATTTGAGTACTCATAGGGCTATACGCCTCAATTTTGCCTTGTGCAATTCTATGGGGGACGATTGCGAATGGATGCCCAAAATTAAACAACATTTGTAGTCAAACTACCCAGTTTATCTTTGAAAGGGTGATAATCTTTGTGCAAGGAAAATAGTAATTGCCCTAAGATACTCATCATTTATTGCCCTCACTTGCATTTGGAGTCAGCTAATATGACATCATGACTGGAGCCATTGCGTGCTTGGTGATGGTCGTATTCTGACTAGCATGTGAGTGTGTACCTAAGTCTACGAGAAAAGATTTTCATTCTATGCCTAGAATCTAGGGAATAGGGATGTGTTTGAGTCACCTTAACAAAATAACATTGTTTGATGTGTCCTAAAAGCTCACTAAAAAGATAATCTCCTCAAACAAGCAATAAATTTCATTCCCTGACATACATGTTGTTTACAACTCTCTAGAAAGTCTCAGACAAACTCTACTGTCAGAACAAATTTCATGTACTTCAAGGCAAAACTGACAAAAACTTGAAAAACCATCAGAGGTTCACTTTTGGTCTATCCTAGGTCGCATCTTGTTGCATTAGCTTGCATCTAGGTAACTTGGTCTCTTTTGGTTATTCCTGGCTCGCATGCAAGAAATTTTCTCACATACAGAATATCAAAGCTCGCATCCTGTAAATCACAGCTTGCATTTAGGGAATCACATCTAGGATAGTGGGTACTTGTACATGTGTCACTCAAAGAAACTTAGTATTTATAGATACCCTTTTGTCTCTTTAGTATGGTCCTATTTCTCTTGTTGGTCTGCATGTCATTGTTTTACAATCTTCTTAGAAGTCTACCTTGCATGTCCTTTTGGATTCTCACAATTGGTCTCAAACTGTGTGGTTTATTCACTTATCAAAACCTCTTGATTCCCAACTCACTATTAGGGCATTATAACCCTCTGATTCAAGATTCATTCAATCAAACCAAACACAAACACTCTTTCACTACTTGGACACACTTAGTCAATTTGAGATCCTATTGAAAGTATTGGAAAACCTTTGACAAAGTTGAGACCCAGCTTTCATGGTTAACACAAGACGTAACCAATACCTTGCTGTTGAATTAGAAATACCTCCTAGATTACTTCAGTTTCAACAAGGAGAGATGTCTTTCAATCCCCTATTTGATCAAGAATCACCTGCAATGGAAGCTCCTCATCAAGGATGGAGTGCATATTTTGATGAATATAACAATGACCAAGACCATAACAAACAAGAAAGCAGTTACGAAGAACACAAATATTGGTCTTCATTTGTTTGACTTGGATAGTGACAAAGACATATCCGAAGAATATTACAACAAGCTCAAACAAAGTAGAAAATACCAAAGAATCTTTGAGAAAATTATTGGTGAAGACAAATAGAAATATTTCCTACACTTAGCTTCTCCTGGGGTAAGAATTCCCAAAGACTATGATGTTGAGAGACTAAAGGAAAAAGAGGTACCAACACCTATTTCTATTCTCACCAAACAATTGACCTTAATGCAATCTGAACTTGTGACACTCAAGCAAGAAATGGTCAAACCAATAAAAAAATACTCTTTGGAACACATATGTCCATTCCCTTTTGATAAGAGTATTAACATGGTTTTGTTTCCTCCTAACATGGAAAGACCCAAATACGACAAGTACATGGTGGGAACCAATCCACATGACCATGTTAGAGAATTTTGTGCTCTAAGCATTGAGTACATGCATGAACCTACCTATCTAATTAGGCTATTTCTAGGAATTCTAGGTGGAAATGCTATGGAGAAGTTCTCCAAACTCACACCTAGTGTGCAATCTTTTGAGGAGTTAACACAAAGTGTGTGTGAATTAATACACATTCATGAAATTAGGACAATTAAGCACAATTATATGGAAAGAAACAAGAAATTTAATCTAAAGAATTGAAATTAACATCCATAACATTTCATGGTTCTCTAACTAGGCTTTGCAAGTAGAGCTCTCAACCTTAATCTCCACTAGTGACCATCCTAGAATGAGAAATGATGATGAATGCCTAATATAGCTCTCAATTCTCTCAAATCTATCAAAGATGAATCCAAATGCTCATGATAAATGATAAAATATTCACAATTTTCTCTCAAAATGCTCAAAATACTACTTAATTGCTCTCAAATTGCCTATAATGATGATGCTATGCATTCAAATTTTCTAGGATCCATTATGCTTAGAAATGGCTCATATTTATAGTAAAATCCCAAGGGCATGGGGTAGAGTGAATTGACCATGGGTTAATCCTTGGTTGAGTTTGATCCCTGAAATGGTTTCAAATGGGGGGACCATTTAAATGGTTGTCCTCAAAGGGTGGGACAAGAAGATAAAATCCTCAATTCTCATTGGTTGATCAAATTATGTTCAAAGAAAATAGGATTTATTTAATTCAATCAATTAATTAAATTAGCCATGTAAGGTTGAATAGGTTCAATTTGATTTTTGATTTAAAACTATAGAATTAATTGATTAAAATCAATTATATAATTTTGACTGATCCCTTTTAGGCTTATATTTGATTACTTGATTTCATTATTAATTAATCCTTTGATTTTATTTGATTTAATCCAATTTGATTGATAAATGTCCATTTAATTTGATTTTGATCCATTTTGAAGCATTTGAAGCATTTGATGAGATTTTACTAAGATTTGCATATTTTGATGATACTAAGACACCTGGTCAATTTTTGGTGTCTACAAATGCCCCTATTTGAATTGATGTGCGAAGCGCATTGATTCAAAGAAAACTCGATGTCCTGATGCAGATTTTGATGTGAAACCTCATGCAGAATTTGATGTGAAACTTGATTGTGATAAGATGTAGAATGCCCCACTAAAATTTTAATGCCCCAGATTTGATATAAGATGATGCAGAATCCTTATTTGAACTTTTGATATGGATATGATGCCCCCTCGGGAAATGAATCGAGATGATGTTTGGATGATTTGGTTGAGTTTTGGAAATTGAGATTCATTTCTCGATAAAATTAATTTGAAAATGCCTCGGTCATGAGAGAATATGATGAGAAAAACTATGATTGAGAAAACATTGTTGATGTTCTAGATAAGGTGACGATGATCGGATATCACGTGATGTTAGTCAGAATCACTTGGTTGATGTTGTATTGATGTCAATGGGATAGGATAAGTAGGTTTATGTATTGATTGGATAAACTGATAATTCACGCTCAAGATCTAGAGATACGAACAAATGGATTGATTTTCCTTCCTCAAGGTCTAGAGTTAGGAAATTTAATGCGCTCAAGATGAGAAAATGGATGATAGGATAAATGATTGACTTGAAATGATCAATTGGATGATTCGACTGATTGATATTTGATTGGATTGGATTTAATGGGAAGATTAATGGTAGGAGGTTGATAGATAGGGGCATTTGATATGATTCAGGTGTAGATGTAGGTATAGGTGATCGAAAAAATTAAGTTTCCCCTTGTTGATCAAATGGTGAGGTTGCCCCTAGGTGAGCAGATGTAGATTGATGATATCCTTGATGTAGCATTGGTCAATTTGATGGATGAGACATTTGAGGACATTGATTAGGACTTTGATGATGTAATCATGATTAACTTCCACCCCCTTGATTAAGGAAAATACCATAAACATGCAATTAATCTATCATGAAAATGCAATGCATCTAATGGTCACTAGCTTTTTGTGAAAGAACTGCAAAAGAGATATATTTTGATCATTGAGCATTGTGGAACTTGGAGTTGATACAATCCTTATTGGTGTCACTGTGACCATAAGAATATGAATATGAATTTCATCTCATTTGGTAACCTCTTTAGGAATTTAGTACAACCCTCACTAGTTGAATGACCAACTAGGGGAGTATGAATACCAGTTTCATCGGATTCAATGTTGCAAGTAGATTTTGATATTAAGATATGGAAGATCTAAATAGCCAAGGTATCCTTTTGTATAAACAAACAAAGGTTAACCCTCCTTCCTATATGAATGTCCTCGATGGTTCTTTGATGACCATGTCATTAGAGAAATTCATACAAGTTAAAGAATCTCCCTCAAAATAGTCACACAAAAGCCAAGAAAAGATCATCTCTCCATCATTGCCAATCTAGTCAAAACATCATCGATTTAGCTAAAAAGACATGACTAAAAAAATTCAATGACAAACTCATCAAAAATTTCAAGTGTTTTGCAATGTATCAAGATTTTCAATAAGAATTCCAAACATTTTGATCATTTAGATGTTATCAATTTTTAATCCTGATAAAATAAGTTAATGAAGTTCAAGGATCAAGGTATGCGATCAAATGGTTTGAATTGAACAATGATATCCATCAAAGGTTCTAAAATATCTCTCCTCTAAAATTTTGAAAATTTTCTTCTGTCATGTGACCAAGATGTAGCACTTTTGAATCCGTTTGTACCAAGAACCAATGCTTTTCCCCCATGTAAAAAATGTGATCATGTGTAAAACTTAGGGCAATATGAAACCTTGAATGCAACAATGCAGCTCAAAGACTTTAAGCAAGATTTATGGATTTTTTTTTAATGGTTTTTTTTTATTTTTTTTTATTTTTTAGATATTTTTTAATTTTTAGAGATTTTTGAATTTTTTGATCTTTTTTTTTTTTTTTAATTTACCATCTCTCAAACAAGATCACACTAGTTTGCCCGCAATATTTAGCAAGGTATAGGAAATGAAAGATGGATTTGAAAGCTGATGGATTAAAGATGGAAAGGCCATGATGGATGAAGCATGTGAATGTGACCCATAGAACCATCTCCTCAAGATTACCCAAGCTAAGGAAAAAGGATATAGAAATGTGAAACATGTTTTTTGGATAAGCAATGGAAGCCAGTGATGCAGTTCTAGATAACATATAGGATAATGACCTGATGTCATGAAAGTGGGTAGTCCAAAAGAGTGGACATGTCAAGGGGTTTTTTATAACAAATGTTGCACTTTACGTCCTTCATTTCTGATCAAGACCAATGGATCAATTTGGGTAAGATGTAGATAAGATAGCACGATCAGGATAAAGGAGTGATGCAGGCTATGAGGGGATGATTTCAGATTATGGAAATACCGCTTAGGAATAATGAAGGTGAATTAGGGAGAAGCAAGATCATGATAGCATAGCATGGATGCAACAAGTGAATAAGCTGATGGAAAGGATAACGGTGTCAAGATACTTGATGCTCATGGATATGTTCAACCTTGTCAAGACCAAAGTTAAAAGAGGGAATATGGATGCAAGTGAGATAAATGATAGGAAGATGGAGGATAGCATGGATGAAACTTGCCCCCAAGTGTAGAGTGCAAGAGGAAGGAATTACGCATGACGCATGTTTGCCAGGTTTTTATCGTGGTACTTGTCCAAGGTGCCACAAGAAGTGGGTTTCACCATAGGATGGATTTATTTCTCTTTACTTTTTTTCTTTTTTCTTTTTTTTGCTACCACGGTGCCTATTGCTAGGTCTTCACCAAGGCACTTTTTTTCTTTTTTCAATTTTTTTCTTTTTTTGTATTTTTCAAAATTTCCCCAACATTTGGATCTTTGGACAATGCTCTTCTGAAAGATATGCTATAATAAACCATGAATATGGCTAGAATGCTCAAAGATATTGATAAGGTGATGAAAAAGGATAGATATGAAGGATAAGGATAGATGGTGGTGAAGGTTTTATGCCATAGATTGGATAAGAGGGATGGAAAGATGGAAAGTATGTGTTGGATAATGAATGTGAGGATAAGCAGAAGGTATGTTGTGGATGGAAATTTTGGCAAGATCAACTTTGACACACACTTTGAAGGGTGTTGGAATGATGGAGGAACAATGGATGAAGGAGGTGAGGATGTAGCTAAGATAGTGGATTTTGGGATGTAGGAACCCAAAGTAGACTTGGAAAGTGGAAAATGTTTGTAAGGAGATGGAATGGAAGCATTTGGAAGCTTGAATATCAACTTTGATTTTTCTTTTGTGTGCAATTCTTTCAAAATTGACTTGGGAATCCACATAGTCTTTGATTTTTCTTTCTTTTGTGATGATTTTGAAAGCATTTCTTCAATGAGGGATTTAGGAACCCATATTTTCTTTGATTTTTTTTTTGTTTGGTGGACCTTTGTGGCCTTTTGGATATTTCTTTTTCATTTGTGGACCTTTGCGACCTTTTGGATATTTCTTTTTCCTTTGTGGACCTTTGCGGCCTTTTGGATATTTATTTTTTCTTTTCATTCACATATCAATTAGATGGGACATGGTGATTTTTATACACATGTGGACTCTTGGATTTCTGATTTTTATGTTGCACATCCAAATTGTTTCCAAAAGACTTAGGAATTGTGGGTGAATAGGAAGAATATGGAGGGTTAATATGGATTAGTGTATGGACATTCTTCAAATATGTGTGCCTTCGTTGATCTTGATATGTGAAAGGGTAAGTGAATGGATAGCTAAAGATGGTAGAAATTGTTGATGGAGGAATATATGGACCCAATATGTATGGAAGGGATGAAGACTTTAGCTTTGCGACATAGGAACCCAAAATGAATTTGGAGGATGGTGAAGGTATAGGGTTGTGTTTGAATGGAGGAAGATAAGGTGCAAAAGGGATATCAATATCTTTGGCATGAGTTATATTTCCAAGGCTCTCATCTTTAATATTTATCTTTATATCAATAGGCTCATGAGTAGATTTCATAGGAGAAACTTTTATAGGATCAAATGAATCTTGAAGGGATTTATTATCATGCAAGGAATTTGGAGGAATGATGGTTTCTTGAGGTGAATATGGAGGATCATGACAAGGAGTTGATGGGATACTTTGATCTTGAAAAGGATATTTGGATGGTGTAAAGAGGGTGATTTGATCTTGATTTTCAATATGTTCATTGGAAATGACGGAAGGGATATCTTGATCTTGCTTCAGAATTGGACTAGGTATAGAGCTTGGAAGGACACTTTGTTCGTGAAATGGGAGGATATCAACTTGGAAGACATGAAAGGGTGTAAGGGGATCATCACAAGCTTTTATGGATATGGGACCTTCATTAAATATGGGAGGGGATTGTATAACATCTTGATCTTGATATTTATTGATACTTGTTTCTTTGCTCTTTGGATTATCCTCTTGACATGGAGCTACTTCTAAGGACAAGATAGATGCTTGGATATGTGTGGGGAATGTTTGGAAGAATGGTGGAGAATCCTTTTGAATAGGCATTGAAGGACATGAAGATTTGGGGTCCAAGATCTTTGAAGCATGGAAAAAATTTGCAGCAAGATGTAAATTATCTTGGGTTTGTTTTAGAGGTATCCCTTGAGGGTAGACATAGTCAACGTGAAAAGTATCATCATTGGGCTTGCTCTTTGGTTGAGGATTTTTGGATAGTTGTGAAGCTTTGTGAGATGGAAAAAGGATGAAAGGAGTAAAGGCCATGGGAGAAACCTTCCTAGATAGAGGTTTGTGTATTAGATATTTCTTTATATTGGTACCTTTCTCTTTATTCTCTTTATTATCTTGATCACAAATATGGTGGTCATGACATTTATGTTGATCCAAAATAGGTTTGTTGCTCTCAAATTCCTCTTTGTTTGGAGAAGATGAAGATACGGATGGCCCATCATCATAAATAAAAGGACAAATTGATCTTAATGATGGCTTGTTAGATGATGTATCCTTTTTTTTTTCCTCATTCTTCCTTAAGGTCGATGTGTCATATTTATGGAAATATGCTTCTTTATCTCTCTTCAAAATTAAGTGCATTGTCTCCATAAACCTGGAGTCTTGGGATGCTTCCAAAATTTCATCTTCGCTTACTTTGTCATATTGATTCCTATGGAGATTTTGATCTTGATTTTCCATAGGATTGATTTGTCTTTCAAATAGATTCATCATTATAGATGTTTTTGGATAATCAGATCTATCTGATAAACTGGACACAAAGTAATCCAAAAATGTATCCAAATATACTTTCAAAATTCTTCCAAACCCTTGGGAAATGCCCCCTGTTTTCTCTTCTTTATTTTTGGGCATCACTTCCTATCGTGTACGTGTCACTTTAATATTAGTACAAGGTGACTAGAATTGCTATACACAGCACTCTGTAGTTAGTATGCGACATTTGTCTGTTGGTAGGTGTTATTAAATTGTTTCCAGGTGGCACTTTACAGTGACTTACGTAGTTTTGGACAGATGACAAGCGTCATTTTAGTTGTTTACGCATCACAAAACTATTTTTAAGCATCGTTTAAATGCTCGTACGCGGCACTTCACAGATCAAAGTTGAATTTTCAATGTTTTTAGGGTTTAAAAGTTTAATATCTTTGATCAGGTCTGTCAAAGAATATTCTTTCTTGAAAATGAAATACAAACTCAACACACACATCAAATTTGCATCATAACCCTAAAAAAACACTAAAAGTGTATGTTCTTGATCATTTTTACAAGTATAGCACAAGAAATTCTTCCAAGCAATCTACCTAGAGTCAAACAAATATGGCTTTTAACAATGGCTTTAGAAGGCAGGCTTACTATTTAACTGGGTTTTAATCACACCTCCATTCTAAATCATGTCAAGTTCCTTTACCCCCTTGCGGGCTTCCCACATGCATGAAAGTATAATTTTGTGCAATCCCGAAGGACTACTCGAGGAAGTGAGGATGACTTGCACACAACTTAGTCACTTTCTGATTAAGGTAAAATATATTTATTTATGGTGGGTTGGATGATATCGCGGAAAAAGCAATTGTCTCCCACTTTGGGTCATTCCCTCTCACCACCTTTGTAAAGGAATTCTCTGGAGGCAGGCCCTCTAAAGCTCTATTTTAATCTAGCATACATGAAAAGCGGAAAATGAACGTAGTCCAACAAGTTTGGGAATTTGATTCACTCAAAGAGCGAAGAGCATATCCCTATTGTCTTCCTACGCTCCGAACACTTCAAACGCACTTGTTCTTTTTTAACCCCGTGACAAGGAAGTTCTTATAAAGGAAATGTTTGGTTAATTCCTCCCTTTCTTTCTACCAAATTGAACTCACACGTTTGGCTTTTTGATCCACTTTGAAAAGTGGAGAGCATATGCCTCATGTTTGTTCAATTTGGACAATAATAGGGTTTTTCCTATTAAACTAGATTCAATTGAAATGCCACAATATAATCAATGCAAGCTTGTTAAGATAAGTACCTCATTTTCGAAGTTAGCAAAGGCTAGGTGCATTTTTGATTGATTTTTTCTTTTTTTTGCTACTCACCTAGTGGCGATCATTCCCTCTCTAGCTCCACCAGCAAGTTAGTCAACACAACCAAACAAAGTGAAGAAATCTCAAAGTGGAATTGACAATGCATTCATGTTCCTTAGCAAAATTTGCAAAAAACAACTTAAGGAATTAATGCATGAAATCACCTAAGAAATAGAAATTTTTTTCTTGTAAGCACTACTTATTTTAACAAAATGCTCAAATAATTCTTCCTCTTCTTTTAAAATCTCCAAAATAATTGCATTAAATGTTTCTTTTGAATTCTTTTTGAAGAGCATTACCTCTTTGCTTGACCTTTTGATGTGCACCTCTGGTTTTTGTACTTTCAAGTTTCTGTTTATCTGCAAAAAACATAGTAATAGAAAGTTAGAAAACTGAATTTAATGATTTGACGGCAATAAAACACAAAAAACTATAGGCGTGATTTAACATCTTATAGGTGTCATTTCACTGTGTGTACGCATCACTTTACAAATTGTATGTGTCACTTTACAGCTTGTAAGCATCATTTAATAGATTGTACGCATCATTTTACAACTTGTACGCATCATTTTATAGCTTGTACACGTCATTTCCCGAGTCAGAGGTGACGCTTTACGCTCGCAGGTGTCACACTTTATCTCACAGGTGGTGAAAGAATTAGACAAGAAAAGAGAAGGAATTCTTAGGCGTCATTTCACTATGGACAGGCGTCATTAGATTCTTCGTACGTGGCCTAAGTCCCTACAGTGGGTGTCATTTGTGTGTGAATTAATACACCTTCATGAAATTAGGACAATTAAGCACAATTCTATGGAAAGAAATAAGTAATTTAATCTAAAGAATTGAAATTAACATCCATAACATTTCATGGTTCTCTAACTAGGCTTTGCAAGTAGAGCTCTCAGCCTTAATCTCCACTAGTGACTGTATGCACCCTAAAATGGTCGCTTAGACTGTGGGCCCCATTTATCATTTTATCAATTTATGAATTTCCTGAATCAATGCTTTGCAATATTTTCAATTCAAATCAATTTCCTTGATCAAATTGTAATTAATTCAACTAATTCAATATTTCCTAAGGTTTGATTATTTTTATCTAATTAAAAGATTTAATTTTCTTTTTAATTAAATAAAATTTATCTTATTTAATTAAAATATTTAATCTCTCTTTTAATTGAATAAAATTTATCTTATTTAATTAAATTAAATTCATCCCTTTTAATTAAATAAAATTCCTCTTATTTAATTAAATTCAATTTCCCTCATTTAATTAAATAAAATTCTTCTAATTTATTTAATTGAAAGAAAACCCCTCTTTTAATTAAATAAATAAAAAATCCCCACTTAAAGTACTTTATTTGATGAAAAAGGAAATAAATTAAATTAAATCCCTTTTTCATCACATCCTCCTAAGTGGTGGGTTTTTGCCTCTTAATCATAGCCTTTGATTTTTGTCTCTTAATCTCAACCGTTCACTTTCCTTTAAAAGGAGACCTCTCCTTCTCATTTTCATATTAGGTTTTCATAGAATTGATATGTTGTAGGTTTGGAGAGCAATTTTGGAGGAGGATTTGAGCACTTGAGCTTGGATATTGCAACTTCTCTCTTCTTGTCTTCTTCTTCTTGCATCCATGGCTACTCATGTAGATTAGATTCATGTTTATTTTCATAGATTAAATTTGCATTTGTATTTCCTTTCATAGATTAATCATGCATTGTTATCATTTAGGTTAATTTCCTTTCATGCATTGCAATCATATAGAGTAGATCTCATTTTCATGCATTTGAATTTCTCATTTCATGGTGTACTTGCATAGGCACTAACTAGGTCAATTTGAGGGCCTCCATTTCAAACCTTTGCACTCCATGACTAGAGAGCTATGGATCGATATTTGAGGCCTCATTCTTGAGCAACCTTGGATGGAATGATTCATAGAAGTGTGTCAACATTTTAGCACACATTTTTGGTGCCCACCATGGGGCAGAAGATTCATTTTCTGTCTCTTTAGCTATTTTTTGTCAATTTATCTTCGGATCTAAAATTTTTGTCTTTTCCATACTTGTTTTTGTCTGCAGAGAAAGTTCGCGCAAGTTTTTGCAGGTCCTCGCGTGAGATTTTGCTAGATAAGGTGTTTTATCACGTAGTTCTATGTACTTCTTTGCGTGGCATGGTGTACTTCATCACATGAGATTTGGCATCAGTACTGTGATCTAACTGGTTTGCTATCTCTGTACTTTTTTTACTGCCTGTGCATTTTGTCGCGCGGTTGTTCATTTCCTCGCGCAAGTTTTCTGTTTCCTTGCGCTACATTGTGCACTTTCTCGCACGGCTCTGTGTACTTTCTCGTGTGATATTCCATACTAGAGATCTTTTTTTCATTGCTAGATTGATATATCTCTAATTTTTCATCCTAACCACTAATGTTTGCTATTTCTAGTGGTTTGTGATTTGTTGTTGTTATTGTTGTTGCTGATTTGGACTTGCTTGGATAAACAAAAAAACATTTCACATTGCATTGGATTTGAGGTATTTTGTTAATCTCTACAACATTTGGATTTTGGTAATTAAAATAAACATCTCATATGTCTATCTTGAGTGTTTCTTGCTTTCATAAATCACATTTCCAATTGGTGATCTAAAAATGGACCTAGATTTGCTTTCTTGCATATATGTTTCACATAGTAATTAGGCCCTATGAACACTATTTGTGGTGATCTTGAGAGAGTGGGCTTCATTTGCTTGTTTTATATGTGAAGCTCTTCTTGATGATAGATCCCCTTGTAGGTAGGGAAGGATTTTCTTTTCATCTCATTGGTCAACTTGGTTTGGACTTCAACTTTTGGAAATACTTTCTCTCTTTGGGGGATTGGTGTCATTTTTTGTTTTGTGAGCCTTGAATGAGGTGATTTCACATTAGTGGGTCAATGAATCATGTTTTCTATGTTTTGGTGAGGTGAAGAGGCTAGAGGATTATGCTCTTTTCCCTTATGGGAGAATCAGAAACTTGGAACCCTTGAATCCAAACTAAGTCCCCATGTGGTCCATATTGTGAGTCTTCCTTGTTAGAGAGGGTTAACCATAGTGGACATTCCCTTTATTGGGTCAACCACGTGGACGGAACCTCAAGTGGTAATAGCCATTTTTTTCCAGGGTAGTGACAACCGGTATTTAAATGTCCTTGTGGAAGAAATCTCCACGGGTGTAGTTTCTTGTGGGTTGTTAGATCTCCTCAGTAGCTCCTGATTGATTAAATTCTTGGACTGTGTCAAAACCTCGGTGCGCCAGGATTGGATTTCACCCACTTGAGATTGCAAAAGTTACAGAGTCAAGCCATTACTAAGAACCATAGTGCAACCAAATTTTTGTTGCATAGCACTATATGCGTGATTGGAAAACATTTGAGAACATACACAATTAGCATTCTTATGGAGTAGAATTACTATGACACTATCTATGTTCATGTGCAAGTTTGCTTTGTCCCTTGCTCATTGTCTGACGACATTGATTGCTTGAACTCCCTGATCATTATCTTATGTGCTTGATTCATGATAAAATATGTTAATGCATCTAGTTGGATGATTAAAACTATTGAAAATCTGAGTTCTGTGTCCTTTCTTCGTGCGAGAAAACTATTTTCTCACGTCGTTCGCTGTGAATCTTTGCACGGCTATCTGCAAATCCTCGCATGAAAATTGCCATCAGTATTACCCTATTTTACTAGTCTATCCTATTTTATCATTCCACTCTATGCATTTCCTCACACAATTCTGTAAATCCTCACGTGAGACAGTATTTCCTCGCGCAAAACTGCCCATCTGTGAACTATTACTGTCATTTTTTAGCCCATTTTAGCTTGTTGTCCCGTCATTTTCAATTTTCTAGGTTGAGCCGGGTCAGATTGGATTACTTACCCTACTATTAGAATCTTTTTTAGCTTTGGATTCTTGCGTTTTCACCTCTTGAATTAGCAATCTTTGATTTCACAAGTGACCTTGCTTGGCGCTTGGTGAGCTAGAAACCATCCTTGTTGAAAAGATAAACCTTTAGATTCTTTGATATTACACTTGGAGAGTTTTGGTAGTCTCTTTTCCATCCACTTTCATACAATTTGAATCTCAATTTATATAATTTGGGTAAGACCATCCTCCTGGTCCATATGTGCTAGGGTATTCACCCAAATTTATTGGGCACCTCTGTGGCAGTGTTGGCTTATTCCTAATTGCAATTTTCTATCTTATCACCTCTTTTTGGACAATTTAATTTCTTTTCTATCCTAGTTTGGTACCAACATCTCTTAGGGTAATCCTATCAACTAGTACCTTTTCTTTCATGCTAGTTACAACAAGATATCAAGTAAATCAAGGAAAATGACCTCAAGTGGTTTTTAACCAATTACCCTTAGTACAAATTCGCCAAAGACATAAGGAAAAAAGACCCATATTTGATCAATCACCTAGGAATACTTTGGAAATTTGGTTTGATTCCAAGAGTCACCTTAGTGAGTTGGGAATCCCCTTAGCATCTTCTCACTCTTCTATGGATATGAGTTACACAATGACTCGGAGAGAGAGGGAATCCATAGATAAACATTATGACAATTTGTTTGCAAGGAGTGGACATGCTATTTCCTTTAGTGGTTCCTCTCATAATAGTAGACCGACCTCACCCCTTATTTTGACAAGATATTTGGATGCACACCAAAGGGCTAAGAGAGAGAAAGGTAAGAGACATGTTTATGATGATGAGTTATCACAACATGAGAAACAAGGAGATGAGCTTCATGATGCTCAGATCAATGCAACTTATACCAACAACTTGTTCCAACATTCAAGACCAAGATCACCTCTTAAAACATCTACCAACTACATGAGTGATAGACTCAAGAGGATTGAGCATGAAAAGAAGGTATTCCAAGATGAACAAATTCATAAGCAAGAACAAATGAAACGTCTAGAGTTGGAGAAACAAGCTTTAATTGAAATGGAAAGGAAAGCCCTTCAAGAGGAGCAAGCTAGGCTCTTGGCTTGACAAATTCATGGTCCATTCAATCATATGCATATTAGTGGTGGAAACGGTTCTCCTCCATCCACTCCTCCTAGGATCTCAAAGCCATCTTTGCAACATGCTCATTATGGTTCACAATATGGAGGTATTAGCATGAGTTTTGATCGCACCTCCCAAGATTTTATGCACATGCAACAAGAACCACTTTTTCAACAGTATGTGGAGAAGTATGTGAAGCAAAACCAAGATAAGATCCTAAAGATTCTAATTGATAATGGGGCTAAGGTCCCTTACAACTTTGATGTGGATAGAAATATTAAGAGACAAGATCCATCTCAAGAGGAGAAGATGGATGAAATACAAAGACAAATAGCCAAGATGTCTACACCTAAGAATTCTTTCTCATTGGACTCGATTTGTCCTAATCCTTTTGATAAGAGTGTTGACATGAAATAATTTCCTAGGAAGGTTGAAATTCCTCAATATGACAAATATGATGGGAGTGGAGATCCACATGATCATGTGCGACAGTTTTATACCACTAGTTTTTAGTTCCATCAAGATGATTCATACCTCATGATGTTATTCCCACGAAGTCTTAGGGGGAAAACAATGAAATGGTTTACTAAGATAACTCCTCCTGTTAAGACTTTCAAAGAGCTTATTCAAAGATTTTTTCAACACTTTTCATACAATATTTCAAGATCTATCACTTTGTTAGACTTATGTAACTTAAAGCAGAATCAAGGAGAGTCCTTTGTTACCTTCTTGCAAAGGTGGAGATGAAAATTCTCTTGCTATTCTAGAACTATTCCTAATAATGAAAAGATCGACATTCTTGTTAGTAATTTGGTCCCCAAAATGCGGTATGAGGTTAAGAAAATGGTTTTTGATTCATTTGACACCATGGTTGATGCTGCATTCCAAATTGAGGATGTTTTGAAAGAACAAGGAATTCTGACTAAACATGGAAATAACAAGAACAATGGTCAAAACAACAACAATTCTAACAAGGATAAAGGGAAGAACCAATATTGGAATAAGAACAAACAAGTGGTTAATGATGGAGTTGTGGATTCCTCCCAGCATAAGGATCAACCTGTGTTACACTTATCTAGTACTGTTCAAGCTGCCAAGCTCAATGCACCCACTCAACAAGAAAGTAAGCCAAGTTACCAAGGTAAGCCTAAGAGTGAAAGATGTCAATTTATAAAACTTGGTGAGACATATGGGGAAATTTTACAAAAACTCATTGATACCAATCTAACACATCCTCTAGATGTAGCACATTTCCATATACCTAAAGAAAAACCATGGTGGTGGAAAGATAATGAATTTTTCATATTTCATAATGGTATTGGACATAATGTTGAAAATTGCGGAAGACTCAAGCATCTCGTTCAAGATCTCGTTGAGAATGGAAAACTTATAGTAGATGGATTAAAAACCAACGCTGATCACAAGGCATTCAAGGAACCTTTGCCCAAATATGAAAAGGGGGAGACCTCTAAAGATAAGAATGGCAAAGCTGAGATCAACTATATTTATACAGATACAGAGAATACCATCAACATGCTTGAATTTGTGGAAGAAAATGTTAACATGATGAGAGGAAGAGATCCTTATGGTTATGATCTAGACGAGGAATCTCCTCCTATTTTTGATAGAGAACCTGTTGTGGTACTAAGGGGTCCCAACTCTAGAAGGTCATCTCAAGCCCTTAATGTTGTTACCCAAAGTCAAGGTCCCATTGTCATTAGAGGACCAAATTCAAGTCAATCTAGTAAACCTAAGCAAGTGGCATCCAAGCTTGTTACCTTGAAGCCAGCTGTCAATCCTAAATCAAACTACAATCTTGTTGATCAGTTACAGAGAACACCCACTTAGATTTCAATATATGAGCTCTTAGAGTTGTCTCCAAGACATAAACAAATCCTTGAGGATGCTTTGCATATGGAAAATGTCCCCAACAACTTAGATATTGATCAATTCCAGAATATGGTTAATCACATTGCTACCCCTCAT
>MU225632.1:0-42678 GCA_018584345.1 Thuja plicata | reverse complement strand
CTGAGGGCCTCCATTTCAAACCTTTGCACTCCATGACTAGAGAGCTATGGATCGATATTTGAGACCTCATTCTTGAGCAACCTTGGATGGAATGATTCATAGAAGTGTGTCAACATTTTAGCACACAGTGACCATCCTAGAATGAGAAATTGATGATAAATTCCTAACATAGCTCCTAATTATCTCAAAGCTCTCAAAGATGAATCCAAATGCTCATGATAAATGATAAAATCTTCACAATTTGCTCTCAAAATGCTCAAAATACTACTCAATTGCTCTCAAATTGCCTATAATGATGATGCTATGCATTCAAATTTTCTAGGATCCATTATGCTTAGAAATGGCTCATATTTATAGCAAAATCCCAAGGGTAGGGGATAGAGTGAAATCACTATGGGTTAATCCTTGGTTGAGTTTGATCCCTCAAATGGTTTCAAATGGGGGGACCATTTAAATGGTTGTCCTCAAAGGGTGAGACAAGAAGACAAAATCCTCAATTCTCATTGGTTGATCAAATTATGTTGAAAGAAAATAGGAGTTATTTAATTCAATCAATTAATTAAATTAGCCATGTAAGGGTGAATAGGTTCAATTTGATTTTTGATTTAAAACTATACAATTAATTGATTAAAATCAATTATATAATTTTGATTGATCCCTTTTAGGCTTATATTTGATTATTTGATTTCATTATTAATTAATCCTTTGATTTTATTTGATTTAATCCAATTTGATTGATAAATGTCCATTTAATTTGATTTTGATCCATTTTGAAGCATTTGATGATATTTTGCTGAGATTTCCATATTTTGGTGATACTAAGACACCTGGTCAATTTTTGGTGTCTACACAAAGATTTGTCTGACATTACTCCTAAAATATACAACATAATGTAACTATGATGGATCTTTGTAACACGAAACAAATAACGGATGAATCCTTTACACACTTTTTACAAAGGTGGAGGAGAATATTTGTAAGGTACTCAAGAGCAATACCGGAATCTAAAAAGATGAAAATCTTTATCAACAACTTGGTACCCAAAATTAACTATGCTTTGAAAATGCAATATTCACCTAGCTTTGATAGAATGATCAAAAATGCTATCTGTGTTGAAGACGTCATGGTCAAGAAAGGAGAAATCACACTCCAAAGTGATAACAAATCTAACAACTAAAACAACAAACCTAAATGGTGGAACCAAAACAAGAATGTTTTTAGTGATGGAGTTGTAGAAGCATCTAATGCAAATCCTAAACCAGCGGTGTTCAATATGATGAACAACTTACAAGCAAACAAAGAAGCTAAGGTAACAACCACAATACCAAGAGAAAACAATGAGAACAACAAGAGTAAACCATGGACTAGACCTCAAAGAACATTTACTCCATTGGAAGAACCTCGTGAGATAGTTTTAAAGACACTCTTGGATAACAAAGTCCTCACAATACCGGATTCGAAACCATGGCAACCGAAAGTTAAACCAAGATGGTGGAATGGAAATTCCTATTGTGTCTTTCATAAGAACAAAGGACATAAGACTAATGACTGTGTTAAGCTCAAACACATTATACAAGACCTTATTGAAGGAGGTAAAATCAAAGTGGAAGGACATACCACTAACGAAGATCACACGACATTTAACAAACCGTTTCCTAACTACAAAAAAGGGGAAGCTTCTAAAGGAAAAGTAAACAAAGTGAATTATACCTATTCTCATAACGATAATGTGATCAACATGTTGGACATTAAATATGAATCAATCAATGTGATCACTATTAAAGGTGCCAAAGAAACATCAACACAATCAAACACAGTGACTCGAAGTCAAGCACAAGTCACAATCAAAGGAGCTAACTCCTCATCTAAGCAAGAGACATCCTCTAAAGTACATGTTGTCACAATTCCCAAACCAGTAGTAACAAGACAAACAATTACTATACCATCCACAAACTATAACTTGGTAGACCAAATACAAAGGACCTCAGCTCAAATTTCTATATTTGAGTTACTAAAGATCTCTTCAGTGCATAGGGAAGTTCTTGAACAAGCCCTACATTCCAAAAATGTTCTAAAAGACATTGATGTAGACAAGTTCCAAGAAATGGTTAACCACATCTCAGCTCTACATTACCTCTCCTTTTCAGAAGAAGATGACAAGTCCTTGACTCATCTACATAACCAACCCCTTCACATTGAAGTCTTGATTCACAAATCTTGTGTCAAACATGTATTGATAGATAGAGGTACAAGGTTAAACATATGTACTATCAATCTAATAGAAAAATTGGGTCTTTCAGAATAAACCATTGATTCAAGAAGTAAGATAACCATCAAGGCTTATGGTGAAGAAGAAAAATCATCCAAATGGATCATTGTTCTACCAATCAGAATAGGACCAATTGAACATAATGTGATTTGTCAAGTTCTCGACCTACCATTGGCCTATAACATTTTACTAGGGAGACCTTGGATACATGAAATGCAAGCAGTTCCATCTACTTACCACCAATGCATCAAATTCCCACATAATGGGGTGGAAGTGACAATTCCTATAGATTCAAGCTACACTTGCAACAATGTTAAAGCAGACAGTATGGTTCCTCACAATAAGGAAGTCCCAAAAGAATCTGTACCTGAAACTTCTAAAGACATGGTGATGAGAATATTTGGAAAGACACTAAAACTTGAAGAAACCAGTATGGGTGAATACAAACTAGACATGAATTCATCATTGACTAACATTCTGGTGTCTCCAAGATCTTATGGGAAACCTTCCTCATCTTTCACACCTACTGCATCAAAATAACAAGACATTCACAAACCAACTGGTATGGTTAGAGCCTCTACTTCTCAAGAGGATGAAAAATAAGATAAAATAGTCTTGGCTTGGCTCTATAAAGGAGAATAGAGAGAAAATAAGGTAAAACATGTGGAGATGTCCCCAGAAAAGTATGGTAAAGGATACGACCTTCTCAAACAAATGAGATACAAAGGGAAAGGACCTTTAGGAGATAAAGGAAAAGGAATTGTTGAACCTATACACATGGAATTCATAAACAACAAAGACAAAATAGGATTAGGTTTCAATAACAAGTCAGAAAACCCTACTTCAAGAGATGGTCCAATCTTCGATGAAGGAAGTGATGATGAAGAAGAAGAAACAACACTTGAACCATTGAAATATGAAATATTATTACACATTGGTATTGAGTATCCTGAATATCAAGGAGAAAGATATGTAGCTACTTTTGTAGCACAACAAGAGCATCATGTTCCTTTGTTGCCACAAAGTGATGTCCAAGAAGTATAGGAAACAACAGAAGACTCTCTAGAAGTCCAACAGATAGAAGAAAATCATGAAGAAAAACCCCAACAACGAGATATACATCCTAACTGGGTGAAATTGGTCACTATTTCACATGTCCTAGACTTACCACACTTTGATCTACAAGTGGCTAATATGGTACATCAGGTAACTATTGCTGAATTTTTAAATAGATCTGATGATGAAATAACTAACTCACATGATTATGAATGGGATAACCTACCTGATGCTACCATGGACATTGGGGTAGATGTGATTCATAAATTTTCATCTTTATTGGAAAGAGGGAAAAGTTCTAACACTTCCCCTAACACTGTTGTCCCATAATCAAATGAGATACCACTTACCCAGAATTATTGATGGAGATACTGGTGTTTTACTAGGTCTAGAGGACATTCAAAGGATACAAGCTATGAGTTTCAACTTGATGAGAGAAGAAGAAGAAAGCTCAAATGATGAGTCACTAGAGTTAGGTCCGCATATTACTAACATTGACCCTATTAATGATGATCTGACTCTTAATGATCTAAACATTGTAGAAGATGACTTAACAGAACATGTCTTGTCAGTTAATAGTCTTGACGCTAATGCGATGCTATCCTTACTAAACTCTGAATCATTATCCTTGGTAAACCCAACCTGATTGATTGGACCAATTCAGATCCTACTTGTATAATGAACTTTCCCAATGACTATACTTTGGCTTGTTATCTAAATGCTTGTGAACCTTATCCCTCTTCCACCGATGCAAGGAGCATGAACATGTCAGAGGAGGATATCAAGTTTCTTAGTCACAAATTAAAAAATAAAAAATAAGAAAAGAACTGGTGGTGAAAACCACGTTGTGTTAGTATCAAATTCTAAAAAAGTAAAAATAAAAGATGTATCTGATGGTGAAAACCTCTTAGAGGTGCCAAAAGATGAGATTCTTGATATCCTCCCTGAGAACTTTCAATAAATATCTTCAGTTCTGATAGAACCTACACAGCCAGTTAACTTGGGAACAATAGGAGATCCTCAATTTGTTCACCTGAAACAATCCTTATTAGAAGAAGAAAAGATACAATTCATTGAATTCCTCAAAGAGAAGAAGATCAACTTTGCATGGTCTTACACTGATAAGCATGGACTTGATCCTGAATTAATAATGCATCACTTATCTATAGCTCCTGGAATCAAACCCATGAAACAAAAATTAATGAAGATGCATCCACATGTGGCATTATTAGTGAAAGCAGAGCTGGAAAAACTATTAAAATTTGGATTCATAAGAGTCATCACTTATGCAACATGGATTTCTAATGTGGTACCAGTTTCTAAAATAGATAAATCTATCAGGATATGCACATACTTTAGAGACCTAAACAAAGCTTGTCCTAAAGATAATTTCCCACTGCCCAACATTGATATGATTATATATCTCACAGCGGGATATAAGATGTATTATCTTATGGATGGATTCTAGGGCTATAACCAAATTAAGATTACTCATGAGGACCAAGAAAAGACAACATTTACCTGGGCATGGGGAACATTTTGATGGAATGTCATGCCATTTGGACTAAAGAACATTGGCGCTACATACCAAAGAGCTATGACAACAATCTTCCACAATATGATACACAAAAACATGGAGGAATATGTGGACGATACATTAGCCAAGTCAAAAATAAGAACAACTCACATTGAAGACTTAAGAAAGATACTAGATCACATGGATCAATTTCAAATCAAGCTTAATCTAAAGAAATGTGCATTTAGAGTCCAATTAGGGCAACTCTTAGGGTTTATTGTATCAACTAAAGGAAATGAGGTGGACCCCGAAAAGGTAAAATCTATACTTGAAATGTCACCACCTCGCAATATCAGTCAAATGAGGACACTTCAAGGCAGACTTCAGTCCATCAGGAGATTTATGTACCAACTAGCAAATAGAGTGCAACCTTTCACAAAAATGCTACATAAAGGTGTTACTTTCAAATAGGATAAGCATCGTGAAAAAAATTTCAAAGAATTAAAAGATTACTTGGCTACTCCTCCTATTCTCATGGCGCCTATTCATGGAAAACCACTACTACTCTATATCTCAGCTATGGCTACATCACTTGGAGTATTGCTAGCACAGAAGGATGAAAAAAAAAAGGAAAGAGTGATCTATTATATCAATAGGACATTGGTGTCTTATGAGCTCAATTATAGTATAATTGAAAAAGCTTGCTTAGCAGTTATCTTTTCATCATAGAAACTGAGACACTACATGCTCTCGCATACAGTGAAACTTATTGCACAAATAGATCCTCTCAAATATCTCTTGAGTAAAACAACATTGACAGGAAGACTAGCAAAATGGGTCTTAATTCTAAGTCAATTTGATATTGATTACGTGGATAGAAGGGATATCAAAGGAAAAGTCCTAGCAAATCAACTAGCTGATTCACCATTACAAGAAGATGCACCTTTGATAATAGAATTTCCTGATGAAACAATCATGCACCTAACTGAATATTCATGGAAGATGTATTTTGATGGTTCTTTCACACAACAAGGATCTGGAGCAGGGGTTTTATTTATCACTCCTCAAGGATACAAGATACCCAAGGCATATAAACTGATGTTTCCATGCACGAATAATATCTTAGAATATGAAGCATTGGTAAATGGACTCAAGCTTGCTATGGAATGGAAAATTGTAGAGTTACATGTGTATGGTGACTCTCAGCTCATCATCAACTAAGTAAATGGAGATTATCAGACAAAAGATGAGAAACTAATGCCTTAAAAATAACTGGTTGAAGACTTGAAAAAGTACTTTGTCTTAATCACATTCCAACAAATAACAATAATGGAAAACAAAGCTACAGATTCTATGGCTACACTAGTATCCACGTTACAACTTGAAGTACACCAATTCTGCTATGACTTCTTGGTTGAAGAATTATACTTTCCAGCCTTTGATACACCAAAATCCCAAGTGATTTGTGCTTTAAATGCCCAAGACCAATCTCAATATGCCAAAATAATTACTTATCTTAATGATAAAACCTTACCCAATGGCATATCAAGGAATGAAAAATGAGCTTTAATTAGGACAGCATCGCTTTATGTCCTCATTACTACTAACTTATATAGATGAGGTCTTGATGGTAAGCTTCTTAGGTGTTTAGAATAATAAGAGTATGTCGTGCATTAAAAGAGGTTCATGAAGGTGTATATGGATCGCACTCGAATGACTTTTCATTAGCTAAGAAACTATTAAGAGTTGGATACTATTGGCTTACAATGGAAAAAGATGTTTTATTTTCTAAAACATGACACAAATGTCAAACACATGGAAATCTCATCCATGCTCTAGCCAGAGAACTCATACCTTTTATAACACATTGACAATTTCACAAATGGGCTTTTGATCTTGTTGGACAGATCTATCCTAATTCTTCAAGTGGACACAAGTACATCATTATAACCAGTGAGTATTTCACTAAGTGGGTCGAGTCCATGCCGCTAATCAAAGCCACTGGCAAAGAGGTTTTTATGTTTATCTTGAACTACATCATTTGTAGGTATGTGATACCCTCTTCTATTGTAACAAACAATGGGAGTAAGATCAAAAACTAAGATATCAAGGACCTTTGTACACAATTTCATATCACTCAACATTGTTCTTCAATCTATTATCCTCAAGGTAATGGACAAGATGAGGCTTCAAACAAGAACATTCTAAAATTCTTACATAGAACTGTGAGTAAGTCTAGAAGAGACTAGCATTTGCAACTAAATCTGGCACTATGGGCATACAGAACAAGTATCCAAACACCAACAGGATCCACACCATTTCTCTAGTCTATGGCACAGAAGCACTGCTACCCATTGAAGTAGAAATTCCATCTTTGCGAGTATCTCTCCAAGGTCTTGTTATAGATGAACAACAAGTGTTTGATAATCTCAAAGTGTACCAAAAATAAATGTCAATGGGGTACAATAACAAGGTAAAATCATGACAATTTGAAGTGGGGGATCTCGTTCTCAAAGAGAATCCTAAAAACTAGCGAAATAGAGAAAAAAAAGGAAATTTTGAGCCCACCTAGCTGGGGCCTTATGTGATTACTGTAACTTTTGGGACTGTAGCTTATCAGTTAGCTACACCTGAGGGATATGTTCTTCCTGACCCCATCAATACTCTACACTTGAAAAAATTTTATGCTTGACATCTGGCTGACAAAGCCTGTGCAGTGAATAGTTCTCAGAAAATACCAAAAAAATCATAAAATTGATCCTGAAGAAATTCAAAAACAGTGGAAAAAGTCCTGAAAAAAGGTATCCTTGGTGAAAACCTGGCAAACATGCGCCTTGATACTAACAAAAAAAAAGAACAAAAAAATTGAAAAAGACAAAGGTGCCTTGGCAAAAACCTGGCAAACAAGCATCTTGGTAGCAAAAATAAAAAGCTTTGCCGAATGGTGGAAACCTGGCAAACATGTGTCACTTGTACTTTGTGCTCCATATAACAATTCAATGTTGATACTAATCCTTCACAATCACACCTATGCTATTGGTTGACTCTAATTCCTTACAAATGTTCTATCCTTTCCTGGGATTTGTCTGCATTTGCGTCTTAGGAATAGTCATTCTGCATTGGGGGTATCTTTGCTAGCATATTCGGTTTGCGTCTACGAGGTTGTCGTAGGTTCCTTGTCTAGGATGGTTTTCCTCTCAGAACAATATTTTCTCAATACTTGCATCAAAATGTCACTATCACAAATAAGGGTGTTTCTTCAACACCACCTACCTGTAACAGACATCGTACTAGTGGTTCTCAACACTTTAACCACTAGTGTTAAATTAAAGAGTGTTCCTAAATACTACATTGGATTGAAATTGTTGACAAAGTTAATCTCATACACTCAGACATGAAAAACATATTGCTTGATTCCAAGTTTTGATTGATGATTCTCTATTGTGCTTGAAAAAAATTAATCAACGGTATTTCTCAATACTACTTAAACATATAGACTGACCTTGGTTTGATTATGACTCTTTTATGTTCTAATGATATTTCAAACTAGGGGCATGTAAGAAGTTATGAATTTTCTTTGATTGATTATCAATTGGTGATTGTTTTGTCTTCCAAGTTACTCCATGACGTCTATTCAAAGACAAAGAGTCCCAAGGACAGGGGGAATAATCTTTTCTTGGTTTTCTGTGTATGGTGATTGTTTCAATGATCCTATAAATTTCACCTAACTTGGATGTTTATGGTAAGAGCTGCCAACATGAGTGGATAGCCACATATATCTCGATCCTAGTTATGTGTAAACTATGGTGAGGTTGAACCAATTTCCTTGTCTATTTCTAAATCAAATTCTAAGTAAGGTGTATGATACATTATGTACCCAAGGATATGAATATTGATGGTCATTGCGAGTCACATATCTTACATTACACTTGAACAAAAGATGATTCTAAAAGAAAAAGCAGATAATTAACTAGTCATCTTGGCCTCTATGCCTTGATGCTTAGGTTTATTTTCAGCATTGCATCCAATACACATTGTATTCATACTTTCATGATACCTTGTGGGTATTAGTGATGGTTGTACTATCTGATGATGGTCGTTACAAAAAATTCCCAATGATGATAAAAATGCCACAATGTATAGAAATCAGTGACAGTCCTAAGAGTCTGCATATAGCTTCATTTACAGATTGCATGATTCATTTTTAGAAAATTTTAAGGACTTGAGCTCAAAATGATTTCCTGGTTCATTTGAAATCCAAGTTAACTACTTAATCTATATTATTGATACCAAATGTCATTGCATATCCTTGGCATATATTTTGCATTCATAAATAAGAAAGAGAAAATTAAAAAAACAAAGAATTCAAGCATTTCATTTATTTTTACATCCTAAGTGCATCCATACATATATCTACATAAAGAAAATCTCAAAAACATATATTTGAATATTCATCTAGAATCATTCATAACACATTTATATATCGGTAATAAATCAAAGAGCATAAATGATGTAATCACATAAATCTATTCTAACTCATCAAGCAACCAAGTACATCATCACATGTGCATCAATCTAAACATCTATCAAGAAAGAGAACCCATGAACATATAAAGATCATAAACAACTATCTCAGATATATATCAATAATGGAATAGATAAAAAATTTGGAACTCTCTACAAATGAGTATCAGTATGATCACGATGAAATAGATATACATGTATAAAAGTCTGCATTACAATGGATGATCTCAAAAGGATCAATATATAAAAAAATGTCTCAAATATCAAAAGAATAGTATCAGGTTTGACTGTCACCCTCTCCCTGATCTGGAGGAGGAGGTGGTGGTGCAGGATGAGCTAGTGGAGGCATCACTCCCTTTGACTATTGTACCACTCAAGAATACAAAGGAGCTCTCTATCCCTCTGGAACCACCGCATAATATAAAGAAAAATAGTAATCATCTCTCTGGCCCTGATGACTAGCTATGCAGACCTAGGTATCTCTCTCAACTCTCATCATCTCTAACTACCTATCCCTGTCTGCCAATAAAGTATCTAATGTAGTGATGTGGGCTCTGAGCTGCTCATGCTCCCTATGACACTATGACAAAGCATCTCCATCCCTGCTAGAATCTTTTTTTGTATCCCTAGGAGGTTCCTATTTAGGAGGTCCACCTCCTCCACTAAGTACCTATCCCGACAGCCTCTGCTGCTGATGCAGCTACTCTCTAGTCAGTAATGGACCTAGATCTATCCATGGATGCATGAACCTGAAGCGATTCCATCAACCACTGGCACCCTCTCTGTTGCCACCCACTCCACCACCCACCCCACCACCCACCCCAATCATCTCCATCATCTCCATGATCATCCCAGCCACATTTGTGACCTTTGTTTGGAGGAGGGAGTCTCACATCTCTCCCACTCCCACCTCCCTTATCTCTCTAGGCTCCACCTCTTCCCTCTAACAAGTCAATCATCAACTAGATCATAATCTAACACATCCTCTATGCAAGGAGATACCTCCTCAGGAACTGTGAAATGAGGAAAGGGATACTATAACATATAAGCAAGATAACCATCAGTACAACCAGCATCTACAACCTCTAGAAGATAATCCCACCCAACTGCGACCATCTGACTGATCTCCAACTGTACGGTGTCATATACTAATTTGGCCCCCCAAAGAGGCTCCTCATCGTGAATCCAGGTGCATGCTATCAAATCCTATGACCTGCCCTGTACACAACCATACTGTCGCAGCACTCAAGTAACAAGAAACCACTCTACAATGTAATGGGTTCATCCAATCAAGTATCTGCTCTAGAAAAAGTAAGGCATCTGACGCCTATCCAAGGTCCACTCCTTACAATCTAAGTATGGTCACCATATAACAACTATCATATCATCCAGAACATGATGCCGGTACTCTACCTTTCCCAGATGGGGCTGCTAAATGAAACCTGTATACATATAGACATAAGGATGCTCTGGTGCCCTCTGTCTGTCTACTATCACCCGTGTAACTGGGATGTGCTCCCAGGCCCAGATCTGCAATATCAGGATACCAACTGTCATGCTGCGTGAATACTCACATACTGTCTCATGTAACTCATGATACATGTGGGCTAAGATGCAACTGCCCCAACCAAATTTGTGTGATGAAACAATCATCTGCTCCAAGGTATCAACCCAGCCGCACATGAATCCATGTTGTCCTCGGTCAGGAATGAGGATACCGCCTATCAACCCAACAAGATAAACAGGTAATTCATCGTAATGATCGCACATATAGTCCCATGTCAAATATCTACGGACTATGGTCTTATCTCCAAAATATCTCTGAGTCGATGCAATAGCTATCGCAGAGCATGACTCGAACTAAACCTCCTGACCCATCACTGGAATACGCATAATATGTCACACATCCTCAGGTGTGATGGTCATCTCACCAGTTGTGAGATGAAAGATGTTGTGCTATGAATGCCATCTCTTGGTAAGAGCAGTACGTCAACAACCCCCAATTCACCCTAATGTCAAGTAAATCTATAAGTGAAGTCAAACCCATATGTGATATAATTTGTAACTCACCAAGCGTCAAGGCCTGATATAAAGCAAGGACTCATCCTAGATGAGGTCCTCGAAAGGACACTACCTCAAAATCAATCTGTCAACAGACCACAAATATAGGTTCAAATCAATATTCTAACTCAAACAACTACGCAGAAAAGCTATCAGTTCAGTCTTTTTGGCCTTCAGAAAGAGAAAAAAATTCAAAATTGGAAAAAACCTTACTCCTACACTCAAAACGACTATGTTTTTACAGGGTGTGATCCTAAACACTGGATGTGATATGTGATTTCCCAGATGCGATGGGGAATCTGGGAATCGATCTTGTTCTAATAGGATGCGATGTGGGATGCGGGGTGCGATCCAGGATTTGGTATAAAAATAGGATGCGACATGGGATTAACCGGACGTGACCCAGGACATGGGGTGCGAAGAAAAATTAAATGCTTCGTATCTACTATAGAAATGGAAAAAAATGAAAACTGAAAACATGAAAAGGTAGGTATTGATGTACTCACCGGCGATGCATAATTAGTCAGGTGTTGATGTCGATGTACAAGCTTGAATCAATATTTCTCTATGGGGACCACCATCTTCTCTGCAGAGCTCTGAATTTATTGAGGATAAAAGTGAAAATGAGTGAGTGAAAAGTAACTTTTGAGATATATATTGACCTTTTTGAGCTATTTAGGAGCTCTGAAACTCCTCTTAGACTATCAAAATTCAATGTTGTTCTTCTCTAATCAATCGAACATGCAGACGATGTTTTCAACAATACGCTACACATTTTATGACAGTCTCATAAAAATGCAGAATTGCTATACATGTTTCGACAATGATTTGCAGGCATCACGCAATCAGTTTTCTGGGTTCTCTATCATTGAATTAAACATTATTCATAAAAATATTGGTACTACATCATTTTATCAAACTCAAAACTCCTATTTTCATGTATTCAACTTGGTAAAATTGTGTTTTCTCTTAACACACCTATGATTTTTCATTTCTTCTAATTGATTCTTTCTTGATCCAATCGATTGGTTCAAGTGATATATCATTCAATAGAGGGATTTTATTCTTTTTTCCTCAATTTCGTTCCCAAGGGGGCATGATCACACTTAAAATCAATCAAATTCTTGCTCAAAAAATATTAAAATGACTTCATCATCAAAAGACTAGGGGCATGGCATTTTCCTTTGATCAAGTTAGAATTGTTGGATAGAAGGCTTCGGTTCTCACAAGCTAGATATCTATGTCTACATATTCTAAGATTCTTATTAAGCTACTGGAAGAATTGTACTGACCTTCGTTCGATCAATTTCAGAGTCAGTATTATCAATTCTCGTTCGATCAAGTTCAAAATTGGTATCTTTAAGATCTTTGTTTTATTGACCTTTGTTCAATCAAGTTCAAAGTCAATACTATCATTCTTAGTTCAATCAAGTGTGAGACTGATCTCATCAGATATTTCATTCAATCAAGGATGGAATTCTCAAACTTTCTGAAGTCAACATCATACATTCTTTGAATCAATGCCCTACTCACACATCAATTCAAAGAGGGGAAAATGTAACCACCCTAATTTGGTCTACTTTGACTAGAGACCCTATTTCCCTAAGTGTGATCATACCCCTAATTATGTCAAGACAATTCTTTAATTAATTGGCATAATTCATTTAAATCAAACTTAATTTCAAAGGGATCTTATCACTAATTTACATTAATTTCCTTAGCCAATTAAATCAAATCAAATCAATTAAATACATGGATAAGGTAATCAATTAAAAGGAATTAAATAAAGCCTTCTAATTACAACTCCTCACTTGCAAAATGGAAAGTCAATCCATTAGCTAATGAGAGTTAAATCACTTGGATCACCTCACATGGATCACCAAGGATTCAATCTCCACCTCTCTTCACAACTCAATCCTGACCTCTCATTCCTCAAATTCTTCTATAAAAGAAATGAATTTTGAGCTCGATGGGCCCCTAATATTACAAGTTTGAGAGCATCCTTATGCTTCCCATAATCTTTAGAATTTTAAAGTAATCTTATGTTGTTATGATTTCTAACATTCTAAGTGTATTCTTAGTTCATATTTTCATAGTAATTACATAATTTCTCTTTGGGAGCTCTAAAATGAACTTTGTTTGAGCATTTAGCTTGCACTCTTTAAATCTTCCATTCGAAGCATGAATGTGTCACTGATTTATGCATAATTTGAGGGAAATTATAGTATATTTGATACTTTTCTTAGATAGGGAGAAATATGTCAATTTTAGTGATGTATATGTGCTTTTACCTTGTTATTTCATGTTTATCTCACTAATGAAATGACATATTAAAGTGTTGTGTTGCAACTTGTAGATCCACAAAATACACACACACACACACACACACACCTCCTTTTCCTCTAGTCTCTCAACATCATAGTCTTTGGGAAGTCTAACTCCAAGAGAAGCTAAGTGTAGGAAATATTTCTCTTTGTCTTCACCAATGATATTTTCCAAGGTCCTTTGGAATTTTCTACTTTGCTTGAGCTTATTATAATTTTCTTTTGATATGTCTCATCACTATCTGAATCAAACAAAGGATGGCCTTGATTTTGTTCTTCGTGACTAATTTCTCATTCATTACGGTCTTGTTCATCGTTATATTCTTCAAAAGCTGCACTCCATTCATGGTGAGGTGTTTCTATTTTGGGTGAGTCTTTATCGAATAGGGAATTGCAAGATATCTCTCCTTGTTGAAACTTGAGTAATCTAGGAGGTCTCTCTAAATCGTCGGCAAGGTATTGATTGCATCTTGTGTTAACCATGAAAGCTAGGTCTCAACTTCATCAAAGGTTTTCCAATATTGTCAATAGGATTTCAAATTGTCCAAGTAGGTGTGTCCAAGTAGTGAAAGAGTGTTTGTGTTTGGTTTGAGTGAAAGAATCCAATGTTAAAGGGTTAGAATGCCTTGATAGTGAGTTGGGAATCAAGAGGTTTTGATAATTGGAAAGACCACACATTTTAGGACCAATTGTGAGAATCCAAAAGGACATGCAAGGTAGACTTCTAAGAAATTTCAAAAACAACGATAGACGGACTGGCAAGAGTAACAGGACTAGACTAAAGAGTCAAAAGGGTATCCAAAATTATTAAGTTCTTCTGAGTGACACGTGTGCAAGTACCCATTGTGCCAGATGTGACTATTGGAGTTGATGAAAACTATCAACCCATAGCTCCCAAAAATCACCTGCATGCAAACCTGTCACAAAAAGAGAGAAGCAAAAAGCTATGGAGGCCAAAAATCACAGATCGATGGAAGAGGAAACATATGGTGCAAACAATGGAGAAAAAATCTTAATGCAATAACAGCCTCAATTAATTAATAACATCAAATTGAATAATTTACAAAGAGGGAATCCTTATAAAAGGATACCGAAACTCTAAAAGGGAAAATCTAGGTTGCATAATAATAATTAATAAAAGAATTAATTATTATATGCCTAAAGTTTAGCTTAAGTAAAAGAGAGATAATAAGTGACTTAATAATTAAATCAATATGATTTAATTAATAAGTGGAAGCACTTTATTACTCTAACACCCCCCCTTAAGATCAACTTAGGGAGAAGCTAAAAACCTAGAAACAACTACTGAAAGTAGGAAAAATGGGTCCCGGCAACAAGGCCTGATGAGGTACCCATTACAAAAAAATCTATGTAAAGAGGAGGAAAGGAGAAAATCCAGTGGGAAAAACCCCTCTCCAAAAAGAGATGAAGCCTAGTGAAGGACAAAAGAAGCCTCCAAACTAGAGAATGTCCAAGAAAATAGGAACAAAGAAAGAACATGTAGAACACCTCTGAAGCATGAAGTTGCAAACACTGTCAAAAAATAATTGCTGGAACCTCCACTATAATAGAACATGATCAGGTAGAGAAGACTTTAAACAAAGGCTGAAGAGTTGATCAATCTAAGATGGAAGAATGCCTCCAAAATAGAAATGAAAGAAGAGTGTCCATATGGTAAATGATCCATCTCACTGAAATACATAGGTACCAACCACTGCATCCGCCTAGTACATAGGAACAAATACTGAATACATAGATCACTCCATCGAACCAACAAAGCATTAGAACCAATAGGAGATACCTCCCCATAATGCTGAACATGGAGAGGTCTGATAGGAACACTGAAATGCAATGCCAATAAACAACTGCAAGAAGAAGAATCAGGAACACCAATAATGCAGAAGAAGGTACAAGCACAGGATAAAGGGCGGTGTCAAAGTAGAAGAAATTATCTTCTAGACACACATCATGAGGCTAATTTCGTGGAAGGGACGCTCACTTGAAAAAGGTGGATGAGCACAAAAGGCAAAACATCATAACCCCCCATGGTACTTTATAACTAAGTGCAAGTACAAACAAGCACAAGGTGTACAAGATCCCAGATATGTAACTGCAGGCACTTCATTTCAGTGTGTTTACAAAAGAAAGCTACACAAAAAGGTGTATACAATGTTTAGAGAAGGAAACAATCCCAGGACCTGAAACATCCAAGATATCTACCAAAATGCCATAAAGAAAAAAACTGAATACATAGATACATGGAGCAGAATCTGGGTGTGAGACCCATAGAAGAAGAAAGAGGACAGAACTAACTTTCCAACGCCATGCGGAAGTCAAAAAATAGAGTCTAGAAGAGCAAGATATGGCTCCCGAAGTGCAAAACAGATCGCTGACTTTGACAGGCAAAAAAACCTGCAAGATGGAAAAATCAGAAAATCTATCCGCCAAAAAGACGTCCGTCTCGGAAAGAGCTGCGATATAAGGAAGTCAAAAATCAGCCTTCGTTTGCTCCAGATATGAGCAAAAAACCACCGGGAGGTCAAAACAGAAGTGAAACTCATGAAACCTCAGCCAAAAATGGCGGAGCCCTACTAAACTGGCGATTCCTCCAAAAAAAATACTGCCTCCAAATTTCCCACCAAAATGGCAAAAAAAATATTATTTTTTTTAATGAAAAAAAAATTATAAAAAAACATTATGCTTTTTAAAAAAAAAAAACATAAAAAAACACATGCTTTTTTTTTATATAAAAAAAACACAAAAAAAAGAATTTTTTTTTTTTTTTAAATAATATTAAAAAAATATTGGGGCCTATGGTTGCTGACATCAGTGGCATAGAAACCGAGATGGATTTTTGCCTAAAAAAATGTGTCAAGGTCATGCAAGTAAAAAAGAGGGCCTAGATTTCAACTATATCCAAATAAGACGTGCCTTATATGAAAATAGGGCTTTTGGGGGTATTCTAGACACAACCCAGATGTCAGTTTTTGCTCAAACTACTCCAAACAAATTTTTTTCCCAAAAACCACTAAAATCTAAGACAAAAACCTCTCAAAAACACAGATTTAAAGAACAAGGCCAAATCTCTCATGAAGAGAACAGTGGCATGAAGATCTAGAGCTCTCATACCATATTAGAGTTGATGAAAACTATCAACCCATAGCTCCCAAAAATCACCTGCATGCAAACCTGTCACAAAAAGAGAGAAGCAAAAAGCTATGGAGGCCAAAAATCACAGATCGATGGAAGAGGAAACATATTGTGCAAACAATGGAGAAAAACTCTTAATGCAATAACAGCCTCAATTAATTAATAACATTGAATTGAATAATTTACAAAGAGGGAATCCTTATAAAAGGATATCGAAACTCTAAAAGGGAAAATCTAGGTTGCATAATAATAATTAATAAAAGAATTAATTATTATATGCCTAGAGTTTAGCTTAAGTAAAAGAGAGATAATAAGTGACTTAATAATTAAATCAATATGATTTAATTAATAAGTGGAAGCACTTTATTACTATAATAGCGACTCCCTAAATGTGAGCTGATGCAAACTAAATGTGAGCTTTGATGTGTAGTATGCGAGCAACTTTCCTACATGCGAGCCATGAATTACCAAAAGTGATCAAGTTCCCTAGATGTGAGCTAATGCAAATAGAAGTGATTTGAAAATGACCATATGTGAGCCTCTGATAGTTTTTGCAAATTTTTCAGTTTTGTCTTGAAGTACGCAAAATTTATTTTGACAATAGAGTTTGTCTGAGACTTTCCAGAGAGTTTTAAACTACATGTATGTCAGGGAGTGAAATTTATTACTTGTTTTGAGGATATTATCTTTTTAGTGAGATTTTAGTACACATCAAGCAATGTTTCTTTATTAAGGTGATCAAACACATACCTATTCCCTAGATTCTAGGCATAGAGTGAAAATCTTTGCTCGTAGACTCAGGTACACACTCACATGCTAATCAGAATATGGCCATCACCAAGCACGCAATGGATCCAGTCGTGATGCCGTATTAGCTGACTCCAAATGAGAATGATGGCATGAAATGATGAGTATCTTGGGGCAATTTCTATTTTCCTTGCACAAAGAGTATCACCCTTTCAGAGATAAACTAGGTAGTTTTGACTACAAATGTTGTTTAATTGTGGGCATCCATTCACAATCGTCTCTTATAGAATTACACAAGGAAAAATTGAGATGTATATCCCTATGAATACTCAAATGTGTGTAGTCTCGCAAGAAAGATTCAAGCGGCTCTGCTCTACACACACTCAAGCATGTTCAAGGAATGATGTCAAAATTCTAGGAACAAAACTGACTACGTCTTCCGAGGCTTTGACATACAAGGAAGCATATTATTTATAGTGAGTTGGAAGGTTTGGCGTAAAACATGTCCTCACTTGGGTCATCCCATGAGATTTTTTCCTCAACCAATAGGCCCTCTAATGTTTTAAAAGCAATGACAAAGGATTGGCGACTTAGGAGTCTAGATTTCTGATTCTTCAAAAGAAGAAGACCATACTCTCCTATTCCATGTCGTTTTCTCCCACAAGCACACCAAACATGTTCATTTCCTCAAACTTTATAATTCAAAACTCAATCCCATGCCGAGTCTTAGATTCTTCCAACTCGGGAAAAAGAGAAAATCCTCTAGTTAGACTAAGTAATGTGTTTAAATTTGAATTGCTTGTTCAATTACTCTCAACTTTAGAAAAGTGTGATTGCTTGTTCATTTTCTCCAAATTCTTATCAAATTATAAATTGACTTTTGAGTTTTTTATTTTCCTTAAAGGAAAAGAGCATAATCCTCTGATTAATTTATTGTGATAGAAAATGTTCTTAAGTTTGAAATATTTGCAAAATGAAAGTCAAGTTGAGCGATTTGGCAACCTGCAAACCACGAATTAGTAGTTGCTTTTCAACTTTTTAACAAAAAAGTCTCTGACAGCAACCTGCAAGAAAATGTTAGGTTGTTCAAAACACATAAATAGTCATGGTTAGAAGATTTGTGATTAGACTTTTAAATTTGCAACTAAACCAACCAAATGTGACAGCTACCTTTACTGGATGCAATCCTAGAACTCCTGGATGCGATTAATGATTCTGAAAATGAACCTTTGCACGAAAGGCGATGCGAGCTTTCCCTAAATGCGATCTAGGATATATTGGATGTGATGACAGAAATCTAGGATGTGATGATCTTTCCCGAATGCGAGCCTTTGTAACTAAAGGCGAGCTTTGGAAACTAAATGTGACTTTGGACCTGAAAATTGATAACACAAATTAGCAAAAATAGACTTAGAAAAGAGGATAAATATGAGGATTTGCCCCATGGTGGGTGCCAAAAATGTGTGTATATTTTGTGGACCTGTAAGCTGCAACACAACACTTCAATATGTCATTACATTAGTAAGAAAAACATGAAATATGAGAGTAAAAGCACATGGAAATCACTAAAATTGACATATTTCTCCCTATCTAAGAAGAGTTTGATAAATGCTATAATTTTCCCTCATATTATGCATAAATCAGTGACACATTCATGCTTAGAATGGAAGATTTAGAGAGAATGCAAGCTAAATGATAAAGCAAAGTTTATTTTAAGTGCACCAAAGAGATTATGAAATTACTATCAACAAAATGCATTTAGGATTCTACAAAATTAGAGCATCATAAAGATGTAATTGAAATTGTAAGAATTAGGGGCCCATTGAGCTCAAAATCCGTTCCTTTTATAGAAGAATTTGAGGAATGAGAGGTCAATATTGAGTTGTGAAGAGAGGTGGAGATTGAATCCTTGGTGATCCATGTGAGGTGATCCAAGTGATTTAACTCTCATTGGCTAATGGATTGAATTTCCATTTTACAAGTGAGGAGTTGTAATTAGGGAATTTATTTAATTCCTTTTAATTGATTACCTTAGTCATGTATTTAATTCTTTTGATTTGATTTAATTAGCTAAGAAAATTAATGTGACTTAGTGATAAGATCACTTTGATTTTTTAAGAAATTAAATTTGATTTAAATGAATTATGCCAATTAATTGAGGAATTGTCTTGAAATAATTAGGGGTATGATCACACTTAAGGAAAATAGGGTCTCTGGTCAAAGCAGACCAAATTAGGGTGGTTACAATGTCTAATGTGTTGATTCCCATATTTGAAGGAGAAAATTTTACATATTGGTGTACTAGAATGCAAACTCTACTTAAATCTAAGGATTTGTGGGAAATTGTTCAAAACGGATATGTTGAGATAGCATATGTAAATGCATTAAATGACCAACAAAAAAGGGAGTACAAAGAAAATATAAAGAAACATAATGAAGCTTTATTCTTGATTCAAGGTAAAATCACTCAAGCTATTTTTCCTAGGATAGGTGGTGTTATTCATTCCAAGAAAGCGTGTCAAATATTAAGTAATGCATATCAAGGTGCACAAGCTACTAAATTCTAAACAATGATGAAAAACTTTGAAAATGTAAAAATGACTACTAGTGAATTTGTCAATGAATTTATAAAAAAGGTAGAAGATCTAGTGAGTCAGATGAAAGTACTATGGGAAGATGTATATGACAAGCATGTCATTGAAAATATTTTGAGAAGCTTGATTCCAAAATTTGAAGGTGTGGTTTCTACAATTGAGATATCTAAGGATCTCTCACGCATGAAAATTGATGAATTAAGTAGAATTTTGTTAACTGCTGAAGAAATAATGAAAAGTAATGAAGAAATCTTAGAGAAAGCATTTTCCTCTAAATAAAATATAAGAGGAAAAATAAACACATTCTTCAAGGGTTATAGTAAATATGATGATAATAAAAAGAATGAATACAAAGGTGAATCTAACAATTCTAGAGGAAGAGGAAATTATTTCAGAGGAAGAAGTAGCAACTTTAGAGGAACTAGAAGAGGAAGAGTTAGAAGTAATGGGGGAGACAATAGTAGAAGTAATGTCCAATGCTTTCATTGTAATAAGTTTGGACATTATGCTTCAGAATGTTGGAGTAAACAAGGTGAAACAAAAAAGAGAAGTGCTCATAGCATTGTTGAAGATAAACAAAATTTGTTCATTTCTTGCTTCAATACAAGTGCAAGTGAAAATAATGTGTGATATATAGACTCTGGATGTTGTTCACATATGACATCTAATGAGCATCTATTTTTTGACTTGGATCAAAAACATCAAAGTACAATTGTACTAGGAGATAATAATTTTCATGGAAGCAAAGGTAAGGGTACTATTGCAGTTACAACCGAACATGGTAAAGTGAAGCATATCAATCAAACACTATTGGTTCCAGCATTCAAAAATAATTTTTTGTCTGTTGGACAAATGTTAGAGAAAAATTATCAAGTGACTTTTGATAAAAATGAGTGCATAATAAGAGATAAAACAAACAAGAATGTAGTTATTGCAAGAGAAAAAATGACAGGTGGTAGAATGTTTCCATTTCATTTTACTCATGGGAACCAAGCACTAAGGTCTAGTGAAATGAGTGAAAGTAAAATTTGGCATAAAAGATATATTCACCTTTGTTTTAATGGTTTGATTTTACTCAAAAGATTAAAAATGGTTGAAGGTATACCATCTATTGAAGACACAAAACAAGTATGTGAAAAATGTATTGTTGGAAAACAATATATGATACAATTTACTATTGGAAAATCCAGTAGAGCTAAACAAAATATTGAGATAATCCATACATATTTGTGTGGTCCTATGGAAACACCTTCTTTGAAAAAATCCAAGTATTTTATAACCTTCATTGATGATTACTCAAGAAAAACTTGGGCGTATTGTTTGATTTCAAAATTTGAAGTATTTGGAAAATTTGTAGAGTTCAAGAATTTGGTTGAAAAACAATGTGGTAAGTATATCAAAGTGATAAGGTTCGACAATGGAGGTGAGTACAAGTCAAATCAGTTTATTGATTTTTGCAAAAATTATGGAATCAAGAGAGAGTTCACTACTTCCTACACTCCACAACAAAATGGAATTACTAAAAGGAAAAATAGGACAATTGTTGAAATGACAAGAAGTATGTTGAAAGAGAAAAATTGGATAAATTTTTTTGGGCAAAAGCAGTATACACAACAGTGTATCTTCTAAACAAAATTCCTACAAAAGTGGTTAAGGGAATGACTCCTAAAAAAGCATGGTCTGGGGTAAAGCCAAGTGTTGATCACTTCAAAGTATTTGGATGTGTTTCTTATGCACACATACCAAAAGAAAAAAGGTCTTAGTTAGATGATAAAGGCCCTAAATGCATTTTTAATTGGTTATGGAACTGAAAATAAAGCATACTGATTGTATGACCCAATTGAAAAAAAGCTTGTGATAAGCAGAGATGTGGTAGTCAATGAACTAGCAGAATATACCAAAGAAAATGAAATAAAAGGAAAAGGGATAGTAATTGATGAGATTTAAGAGGAGGAAGAAGAAGATGAACCTGAATCATCTAGTGTAGGAGAAAGAAAATATAAAAAATATCAAAGAAGAACATAAAAGAATCATCCATCAACTCTTATGTTGTATTCAAATTTTGAAAAATGACAACAAGATCAAAGGAAAAAGTGAATTTTGCACTAATGTCTCAAATCATGGAAAATAATGAGAAACAAAAATTTGAACAAGCTCAAGAAAAAGAAGAGTGGGTTGAAGCAATGAACAATGAAATAGAAACAATTGATAGGAATGACACATGGGATTTGGTTCAATTACCTCCTAGTAAGGAAATTATTGGTACAAGATGGGTGTACAAAACAAAGTATAAATCCAATGGAAGTATTTATAAGCATAAGGATATATTGGTAGCCAAAGGGTACACTCAAAAAGAAGGTATTGATTATACTGAGACATTTGCACCTATAGCATGAATAGATACTATCAAACTGGTTTTGGCATTGGCAGCTCAACAGAGTTGGATAGTTTATCAAATGGATGTGAAGAATGCTTTCTTGAATGGATATATTGAGGATAAAGTGTATGTTTCACAACCTAAAGGTTTTGAAATACCTTCTAAGTAACATTATGTATGCAAATTAAAGAAGGCCTTGTATGGTGTCAGACAAGCACCAAGAGCATGGTATTCAAGGATAGACTCCTACCTACAGCACAAAGGTTTTTCAAGAAGTCATTCAAATCCAAATCTCTATATCAAAATCTCAGCTAAGGATATTTTTATATTAGTTCTCTATGTTGATGATCTTATCTACATAGGGAATAATCCAACTTTATTTGCAGAGTTTAGAGCGGCCATGATTACTGAGTTTGAAATGACAGATTTGGGACAAATGCACTACTTTCTTGGTATAAAAGTATGTCAAAGAAAAGATGAAATATTTATGTCTAAAAAAAAATATGCCTCAGATATCCTACAAAAATTTTAGATGCAGAGTTGCAAAACAGTTGCAGAACCTATTGAATTTGGACTTAAATTGTCTACTTTAGATGTGTCAGATCCAGTGAACCCCACTCTATACACATAACTAATTGGAAGTTTGATCTACTTAACTACTACTTGTCCAGATATCACATATGCAGTGAGTTTGGTCTCTAGGTTCATGTCAGAACCTAAGGAAACACATGGGAGTACAACTAAGAGGATTCTTAGATATGTTAGAGGGACATTGAGTTATGGTCTTAAATTTCAACATTCAGAGGATAGCATATTGGTTGGCTATAAAGATTCAAATTGGGCAGATTCTGTAGATGATAGGAAGTCTACTTTTGGCTACACTTTTATCCTTGGTTTTGTAGTATTCTCTTAGAAGTCCAAGAAACAACCAACAATATCACTTTCTACAACACAAGCAGAATATAAAGCTACAACATTAGCAGCTTGTCAAAGTGTATGGTTGAGAAGACTACTAGAAGACTTACACCAAATTCAGAATGAACCTACCTTGTTGTACTGTGACACCAAGAATGATATTGAAATGACAAAGAATCCAGTATTTCATAGTAGAACCAAACATATTGAGATACAACTTCACTATATCAGGGAATTGGTTCAACAAGGTTTGATTGAAATTGTGTACTGTAGTACAGAAGATCAGATTGTAGATATCTTCACAAAGGCTCTAGCTCGTGAAAGGTTCCAGAAGCTCAGAGATTTACTTCATGTTCTTCCCAATGGTAATTATGGGGGTGAATGATAACACTAATTCCCATTGGTATCCTTTCTTGACTTTGGGGCAGCCTCCTTTCTAGAATACTTGCAGTCTTTCTTGACTGTGCAGTCTCATATTAAATATATGGTTGTATATATTTATTTTTGTAGTTGATAGTTGCAAATATTTAATATTATGGTTGTAATATTGGTGAATGTGGTTGAGCACCATTATGTCACCTCTCTTTCAATTTTCTATAGAATGGATGCCCTGTCTTTTATTTCTCTAAGGCAATTTGGGATTTTGCATATTTCTTTGTTTTATCATCAGCAACTCATTGATTCAGTTGCCTTCACATAAATGATGATACATTGCTTCCAAAGAAAAATTCTATCACTCTACCCTCCTACTTATAGTATTTTTCTTGATCATGAGATCAATACAACACTTGTTGCCTCACTCCGCTCTACTCTTCACTATATAAATATTTTTTAAAGAAACGTATCAGTGTTTTATTGAAATGTTTTTTTAATATTCACAAGACTAAAGATAGTCCATGAAACAACCAACCTTCCCACTTTTTTTTATTGCTAATTATTAGCAATTGCACCTTTGTGTGTAATGGGTACGAGGTAATGATTTTGGAAGGTGAAATAGGGAAAATCCATGACTGATTTTTGGGCTTTTGATTAATTTTTTGGATGCCTTGTCTACACTCATCTAGTAAACGCATAGAAAAAAAAATTAGGTTCATATGTTTTAATTTCAGTGAAAATAGAAATCCTTTCTTGATGGGTTGTTTTTTAAAATTCAAAATATTATTTCTAAAAAGTGTTGAAAATACTAAAACGTGTAAGTCAAAGACACAAATGTGAAAATGTATTGATGTCTTATTAGACTAACAATTCAATTATACTCCAACGTTCAATTGGAAATCATGTTAAAGTGTTTACAAGCTTCAAAAACAAAACAATTAACCATATAGAGTTCAATAATGTATGAGCAATAGTAGGTCAACAAAATCAAGGAAAGGAAGATTAATATGTTAGAAATTCCAGTATATGTACATGAAAATACAATCAATGTGTAATAGCATCCCTAGCAAGTATCTGCAACATAAACATAGGATAAAAGCATAAATATATTAATAGCATAAATGATCTAACAACATAAAATATAGATGAAATAAATTAAATAGAAAATGAATTTTAAAAGAAAAGACAAGATTCGATATAAGTTGCTCAATAAGTTTTTAAAGACAAATACTTTAAATTGAACATTATAAAGAGAACAAAAAAAAATCATGTCTAATTGAATGCATGTATTATGTTTAACACCTTCAATGAGGAACATATACATGAAATTTATATATTAAAGATAAAAGTATTTTAGATTTGTATTATTCTAACGAAAAAATAAATGTCATAAAGATATTACCCATATAATATTGTTGATACTAATAGTGGGGCCTCCACATGTCCACTACATGCTACAAATCTTGTTCAATTCAATTGAAATGACTATGTTTGTAGAATAACTAAATTTTAAATTATTATAATTGAAATTTTAAACTATTTTCAAACCCTAGATCAAGATAGAATAAGAAATAGAATTGTTAAAACCCTAGAAGAAATCACTTGACTAAAAGAATGATAGAGCATGTTTCTAAATCATTGTTATGTACTTGTGGGTGATTGAATGCTTGTTTGAGAGGTGTGACTATTTTGTTGATTGGCTTTTGGGTTTGTAGATGGATGAGCCTTGTAGGTGGTGAGGTGATGGGGTACCAATAATAGTGAATTTATAATAAACCTTTAAATAAGAATCCACCAAATGTTAAGGGACATGCACGAAACACAATAATAGTACATCACACTCTTAATATAAAATGTAATAATAAAATAGCTTAGTAATTTTATTCCTCTTGATAATTAAAATTATATTTGAAAAATTCTATTAAAAATAAATATAAACAGTTATTAAAGCTAAAAGAATGATGTGGACAACCTTTTTTTTCCTTTCATTTTGTGTATAAAGAGATTATCTATGTGACTTGTGTACACACTTGTCTTATATTATTCAATCTCAAGTATAATTTCAAAATATTAAAAAAACATTGAAAAAATATTTTGTATTTATAATCACATATAAATCTATTCAACCTATCTAAATATATGCGTCTGCAACACCTACAAGCCATATGTGAAAGTAATTTTTTTGAAACAATAATGGTGGGCAAAGGAACTGTGAGATGTCTTTTGTCCTCATTCAATGACCAGTGGAAAAAATACTTGTGGATAATTTATGGCATGGATGATGATTGAGAGTTACCCCAGGGCCCACATCATTCCCCCTACATCAAATGATAAGATGACATAGACACGCTGTTTGGAAATTCTATAATATATGGACTTACCCAATGAGGAAATTGCATAAATAAAAATATTCTACCATGCATTGGCATAAGCTTTTCATTCATTACTAACTAGTTTTTTGTCTTCTTTCTTTCTTAGTAAAAACACCAGCATTGATTCAACCAATATGTGAATTGGTTGTTGATGGGGGAGACAGTACTGACAGAGATTATGCAAAGCTGATAGAAAACATACAATACTGATAGAAAGTTGTCATAGCAAATAAATGCTCTAGTAGACATGTATGCAAAATCTGTTTGCATTCACAACACACCTAAACTATTTGAAATGACACCTTAGAGAAATGTGGTCTTGTTGAATGCTTTGGTTGCAGGAAATGCACAAACCCTAAACCCTAACCCCTAAACTGTAAACTCTAAAATAATACAAATCATTTATAGAGTAACATTGAATAGTTTAGAAACATCAAACCTTGGCATGAATCCACACATCCCATATCGTTCCCCACTTATGTAACCCTCAGAAAGAATCAATAATGATAACCCACTTTAACTAGCCAACCTAAACCACTAGTAGGTACTTTCTTTTTTAGAATCGAGCTCACACAAATACAACCAAGTGATAAAGTAAAACCATATAGGCCACAAAACCATGTGAATATAATACCATTGACCCCTCATTTTTTTCTATAGCATATCAAAGGTTATAAAAATAGATACATCAGAGTTTACAAAACATTACAACATGGGATGGATTGCTATCCATAGCCATATCAAAAAGATGCTCAAAAATTACAATTGCTAACACCGAGAAGTTTTTCTTAGTCTATACAAAATAACTATATATCTGGACAACTAAATTAATCAGAAGAGATATCATGTTCTGCATCTGACTCGTTGGAGTCAGAGGATACAAGATTGTATCTAATGATCTCATGGGCTCTACAGGTAGTTGTATTATTGCTCCTCCTCCTCCTGTAGGTAGCTCCTGATTGGAATTTTTCCCTTGGTCTATGAAATCAGCAAGCTTACTGTCAAAATCTGTTCCATATTTCATGGTAATATAGCCATGTGTTGTATCCTTCTATGTAATGGTGGTCTTTCCATCTCTCAGTATCTGCAGGAACTTGTTTTCCTTCATTTTGATGATTGTTGTGCCCTAAAAGGAAACATCAAAGTACATGAGTCTCCTTAGAGACTCAGTAAGATTCATGTCCTTCCCTGCCAACACATTATTATTACGAACCTTCCAAATAACCCACAATATAATAGAAGAAATGATAGACCAAAAAACAATGAAAAATATGATGTTGTGAATGTGCCCAGAAATGACATGCAGACTATTGAAGTGTGAATTATAAGTGAGACCAAACATCTTACAGATTTTGGAGGCAAAGAGACATTCAAAAAAGACATGGAAGACAAATTTAGGTTGTTTACAAACAATACATAGATTAGGATCACCACCAGGTTTCTTAAAAGGAAGCTTATGCAGTAGGAGTCACCAAAAAAATAGAGGATTTTAGGTTCAATAAGTCTGGTCCAAATGGAGGTAAAGTATTTGTTTTAGTCAGATATAGGAGCATCTAGTTTCCATTTGGAATTAGCATGGGAGAAATATCAAGATTATGGGTAAGTAGGTGGTAAATGTATTTGGTCTTCACAAGGTGTAAGGGGGAACTATCTAGCCATGTAAGCTGAAAGGAACATCTGTCAGGAGAACAACATTCATTCACAAACCCCAAATTGTTAAGGGTAGTAGAAAGTATTGCATATGTTCTCAATTAAGATTTGGGTAAACCAAATTCTAATTCCATCATCTACCATGGGATAATATTTTCATTCTGAAGCACATCTTGAAACTTATTGACACCTTTCTCTAAATATTTCCTCGTGGAGCATCCTTGTAGTATAGCCAGAGGTTTGTTTTTATGTTTCAAATTCCACCATAGATGGTGCAAGGAACCTCATGAAAGTCCTCCTTTATTTCTTTAATGCTTGTAATAAGGTGCATCCTTGTGATCACCCTTGTGTGTGTGTAGTTATGTGGGTCTTTGATGTAAGGCGAAGGACCTAAGGTGAAGTTATAAACCTAGGTTCCTGAAACCAGTGTTAGACCATGATTGTTTAAAGTCTTTAAAGTTTGGTTAGCAGTCATGTTTTAGGTCCTTAGGTAGGTTATTGTCTTATGTTTACCCTCTCCCACATCCTTGGGGTTGGTGAACTTAACTGTCTCCAAAAATAGCAACTTTCCTTCATGATTGCCAAAAGTTGTCTTTTTGCAAAGTTGCATGAGCAACTTTTGCAAAATGTTGCTCAAGAATGAACAACTTCTTTGTAACCGACCTCACCCACTTTCTGAAGCTTCTGAAATGCTTGGAGGATTCTATTAGGTGAGAGGATGCCTTCTATGAAGATCAGAAGACTGTGTGTATGAAGTTTGATGTTCAAGCATGGAAATAGAAGAGTGTTTTGAGTCATTTTTGTATGATACGACCTGGTACAGATTCATTTTGAAGATCCAGTTGTAGAAGTTTTTAATTCCTTGAGTCTACTAACCTTTCTAGTTTATTTGAGGTGTTTTTGTTAAGTTAGTGAAAAGTTATAGATTTTACTTGGTTGTTGTCTGAGAAACCAAGGCTCTACTGGACTAGTCTCAAAGATGTGATCCTAACAAGAGATTTATCTAGTGGATCTCCTCGGCCACTTGGAAAATTCTAGTTAGGATCATGGTCTTTAGGAATCTAGAATCTCAGACTCTCACTCTTAGTCCTTTTATTTTTAAGATCAAGCCCTAGGCTAATTATCCCTATGTAATTAGTCTAGTATGTTGGTACAGTCACATGCAAGAGTTATATGAGTGTTGTGGGATCGAACCAAGAGTGGTTATAGAATAATTTGGGGTAGGGGAATCCATCCAAAGCTCTACATTTCATTCATTAACCAACCTTCTATCACTTTCCTAACAAACCAAGCCTAAACTAGCTAATTAGGTCTGTGTGTTTTGTGAGAGCCTGGGGGTGCAAGAGTGGAGTGAGGTGCTAATTCTTTGGGGGGTTTACAAAATCCATAAAGTGTGTCTAAAAAACCAATCAGATCCTCTAGATCCCATTATCACAAAAAGTTAAGTCCAAAAAACCCACTGGTTAGGGCTATAAGGAATCCTAGACCATTTGGGGCTCGACTAACCTTGGGTCTTCAAGACCAAATTTAATCATGGATTCCTGACCCCTAGGGTCTATTAAGAGTCTTCAATCTCTTAGGATATAGTTTTGAATCCATTGGTTAAGTTTTACACCTTGTGTTATGGTTTAGGGAAAGTGTCCCTAAAGGAGAAATTGCTTTGTTCTATAGATTGATTTGGAGAACCAAGAGAGAATAGGGGAAGCCTATTGACCCTTGGAAAAGTCAAAAGACATCCTAAGAAGACTTGTTTGGAGTGAGATTGATTAAATTTGAAGTTCTAAGAGGTATCAAAGAGCTAGGGCCCATTAAGGTCTTCTTGCAGTGCTCTCTGCATCAGGTGGTATCAGAGCCTGCCAAGATCTTGGAAGGAGTGAAGAATGGCTGAGGGAATAGAAAGTTCTCTAGATGAAGAAGTATCCACTAGAATCACTAATGTGGAATTGGCAAAAAATTTCTAGGAACAAGTAGCCAAGAATAAGAGGATGGAAGAGGAGATAAGGAAGTTGAAAGACCTCCAAATGGAGAAGGAGGAAGGAGAAGAAGAAGAAGAAGAGAAGGAGAAAGATGAGACAAAGAACATGCCTATAGACCAATTAAAACTTATTGAAGCTCTTGAAAGAGTTTGAAGAAGGGATAAAAAATTAGACATGCCCATGTTTTGTGGGAAAATGGACACTGAAGAATGCATGGATTGGGTGGAAGCTTTGGAGAACTACTTTGAGTATGACAACATCTCTGAGAATCAAAAGGTTAAGGTTGAAAAATCCAGAATGAGAGGTCATGCCTTGATTTGGTAGAAATTTCTACAAAATTAAAGAGTGGAGAATGGAAGGAATCCTATCTCAACATGGAAGAAGATGCTAGTTGAAGTCAAGAAGTAGTTTGTACCTGAATACTACGAGATCACCCTCCACAAGAAGCTACAAAATCTTAGGCAGAAGGACCTTGATGTGAGTGGGTATACTGAATAATTTCACAAGATGACCCTTAAGGCAAGAGTTCCTAAGAGTGAGAAGCACAAAATTACAAGGTATATAAATGTACTGAAATACAACATTCAAGATGAAATGAGTTTGTTTAACCCTGAATCAGTACACAAATGTTTTCAAATGGCACTAAAAATTGAAGAAAATCAGAAGAGAAGGGGAGAACAAAATAATAGAGGAAGAGGGAATAACTTCAGGGAGAAGAGGTAGATTCAATGGTAGAGGACCATTCCAAAGAGGTTAAGGGGATTTTAATCACCATGAGTCAGAAGGAGATCACAATAATAGAAACAGTTTCAGAGGGAGGAGATCCAATAGTAGAGGAAGGTTTGGAGGAAGAGGGCCTAGTGTCTTCATAGGGAAGTGTTTTACATGTAATCAAGTTGGACACCAGTCCTTCAGATGTCCTAAAAAGAGTGGCACCAGCAGACAAGGAGGGGACATAAGAGTACAACTTACCCAAGAGGATGATAACCAAAGTGTATCCTCCTATCACTCTGCAACTTCAATACCTACAAATCTAGAACAAGGAGAATGTTTAATTATGCAAAGGACACTCCTAAGAGTACCTACTACTACAAAACCACCTCAGAGGAAGTCATTATTCAGAACAATCTGCAAGGTGAACAATAAGGTATGCAAGGTTATAGTTGATTCTAGCTCTACATATAATATTGCATCTAGGGAGTTAGTCACTGAACTAAAGTTGCATGTAATTCCTCATCCTTTCCCTTATAAGGCTTCTTGGTTGAAAAAAGAAAAGCAAACCATTATCAATGAACAAGTTTGGGTAGATTTAAAAATAGGGGAGTATATAGAAAGGGTTCTATGTGATATTATAGAGATGGACGCATGTCATATGTTATTAGGGAGGCCTTGGAAATATGATGTAGATGCTAGGCATGATGGAAAATCCAATGTTTATACTATAACTAAAGATGGTGTTGAATATGTAATGAACCCACTCCCTAACTATGAGAAAGAAAAGCATGCTACTAGTATTGTCTTGCACATAGGAGAAAAGGAATTCATGAAAGTACTAACAGAGAAGGATACCCCTTGTTATGCCCTAATAGTGAGGCCTAAAAAGACACCTTTGAAGGAGTCCAAAGTACAAATCCCCACTAGGGATGTAGGCCCCAAAGAAGTGAAAGCACTGTTAGACCAGTATAGAGGTATCATTGCTGAGAAAACACCAGAGTCTTTTCCACCTAAGAGGGAAATAAGTCATTGTATAGAATTCATACCAGGGGTCACTCTTCCCAATAAGGAAACATATAAGATGACCCCTGAATAGAATCAAGAGGTAGCAAGACAGATTGGAGAATTGTTGTCAAAAGGTCTCATTATGCAGAGTGTGAGTCCTTGTGCTATCCTAGTAGTCCTAGAACCCAAGAAAGAAGGCACATGGAGGTTATGTATGGATTCTAGGGCAATCAATAGGATAACCATCAGATATAGGTTTCTTATGCCTAGAATAGAGGATTTGATGGACTATTTGGGGGGTGCAAGTTACTATTCCAAGATAGATCTCAAAAGTGGCTATCATCAGATAAGAATCAGAGAGGGAGATGAATGGAAGAAAACATTTAAGACTATAGAAGGCCTCTATAAGTGGCTTGTGATGCCTTTTGGCCTTTCCAATGCTCCAAGCACCTTTATGAGATTGATGAATGAAGTGTTGAAACCTTTTCTTAACAAATTTATTGTTGTATAACTTGATGATATTTTGATCTTTAGCAGGAGCAGGGAAGAACATCTCAAGCATTTGGACATGGTGATGAGAAAACTCCATGAGGAGAAGTTGAAAATCAATATAGATAAGTTTGTATTTTTCAAGAAGAACTTGTGTTCTTTGGCTTTGTGATCTCCAAAAATAGTCTCAAGATGGATCTTACCAAAGTTGAAGCCATCCTCAATTGGCCACCTCCCACTACTCCATCAGAGGTAAAAAAATTTCATGGCCTATCTAGCTTTTATAGGAAATTCATCAGAAACTTTAGTGGCATATGTGCTCCCATTATTAACACTATTAAAGGTGGAAGAAAATACATATTTTCATGGACTAATGAAGCTAATCAGTCCTTTGAGTTACTAAAGAAGAAGATTGAAGAGAAACCTATCCTAGTCTTACCAGAATTTCACAAGGTATTCACAGTTGAATGTGATGCAAGCAACAAAGCCATTAGAGGAGTCTTGATCCAAGAAGGAAGACCAGTTGCTTTTTTCAGTGGGAAGCTCAACGAAGCTAAACAAAAATAATCCACTTATGATCTTGAAATGTATGCAATGGTTCAGTCACTTAGGAAATGGAGGCATTATTTATTTCCCAAGGAGTTTTTTTTTTTTACTGATAACCATGCACTTAGCTTTCTAAACAAGCAAGAGAAACTTAATCACAGACATGTGAAGTGGATGGAGTTCTTGCGGTCTTATACATTTTCCATCAAGCATAAAAAAGGGTTGTGAACAAAGTTGTTGATGCTCTTAGTAGGAGAGATTTGACCACTCAAGCCATCCAGTTTGAGAGTGTTGGGGTCCATGCCATGAAGGATATGTATGTTAAAGATGAAGATTTTAAAGAAGCTTATCAGATTTGCATTGAGATGACAGACATATACCACACTGATTTCTCTGAGTTTATTGTGAAAGATGGTCTTCTTTTCAAAGGGAGTTCTTTATGTGTCCCAAAGGGATCTATGAGGGAGAACATTATCAAAGAGAAGCACTGTGGAAGCCTAGCTGGTCACTTTGGGGTGGACAAAACTTTGGAACTAGTTAGAAGATTCTACCACTAGCCAAAATTGTAGACAGATGTTAGGAATTTTGTGGAGAGTTGTTCAGTTTTCCAACAAGCCAAAGGACACACATCCAATTGTGGACTATAAACTCCTTTACCCATCCCTAAAAAACCATGGGATTTAGTAAGTATGGACTTTTTCCTAGGTCTTCCAAAGACCAAGTCTGGATTTGATAGCATTTATGTTGTAGTTGACAAATTTTCAAAAATGGCAGACTTTATTTCCTGTAGGACAACTCATGATGCATCTCACATAGCAGGATTGTTTTTCAGAGAAGTTGTAAGGCTTCATGGATTACCACTGTCAATAATATCAGATAAGGATCCTAAGTTTTTAGGCCACTTTTGTAGGACACTATGGAGAAAATTAGGAACAAATGTCTCTCTGTCATCTGCATATCACCCACAGTCTGATGGTTAGATAGAAGTCATCAATAGATCCCTTGGAAAACTTTTGAGATGCCTCACATAGGAACATGGAACCACTTGGGATACCATTATAGCACAAGCAGAGTTCTCCTTCAATGATTTAGTAAATTGAAGCACTGGTTTAACTCCATTCCAGATTGTCTATGGCACTCACCCTAGAGGAATATTGGAACTCAAGGATATCAAAGAAATGGACAAAAGAAGTGCACTAGATCAAGACTTTGCTAAGGTAATGAATAATATACATAATCAGGTGCAGACCAAATTGAAGCATACCACTGAGAAATATAAATCCCATGTTGACAAGAAGAGGAGAGATCTGCAATTCAAGGTGGGAGACTTAGTGATGATCCACCTCAAGAAGGAGAGACTACCCAAAGAGAAATGCACAAAGCTTATGATGAAAAAGCTTGGCCCTTTCAAGATTTTGAAGAAATTTGGCAATAATGCCTATATAATTGATCTACCATCTCACATTGTCTTATCACCTATTTTCAATGTTGCAGACATATATGCTTACAAAGGAGAAGATAGTACTACTGATATTACAGGTACTCTAGAACCTCCTACACTCCAACCACTCAAGGAAATGCCACAAGCAACTCCTCCTAAAATTGAAACTATTCTAGACAAAAGAGTGAACAAGAAAACTAGGAGGGGCACTTACTATGAGTACTTGGTTAAATGGAAACACCAACCCGTTGAAGATGCTACTTGGATGAACCCTGAAGACATTTTGAAGACATGTTATCCACTTGAAGAATTCACAACTTAAGGGACTTGAGTTCCTTTTGTCATGAGGAGTATGGTGCAAGGCACCTCCTAAAACTCCTATTTTCTTGCTTTCATGATTGTAATAAGGTGCATCCTTTTGATCACCCTTGTATTTGTGTATTTGTGTGGGTCTTTGATGTAAGGTGAAGGACCTAAGGTGAAGTTATAAACCTAGGTTCTTGAAACCAGTGTTAGACCATGTTTGTTTAAAGTCTTTAAATTTTGGTTAGCAGTCATGTTTTAGGTCCTTAGGTAAGTTATTTTCTTATGTTGACCCTCTCCCACATCCTTGGGGTTGGTGAACTTAACATTCTCCAAAAATAGTAACTTTCCTTCATGATTGCTAAAAGTTGTCTTTTTGCAAAGTTGCATGAGCAAATTTTGCAAAATGTTGCTCGAGAATGAAAAACTTCTTTGTAACCAACCTCACCCACTTTGTGAAGCTTTTGAAATTCTTGGAGGATGCTATTAGGTGATAGGATGCCTTCTATGAAGATCAGAAGATTATGTGTACAAAGTTTGATGTTCAAGCAAGGAAATAGAAGAGTGTTTTGAGTCATTTTTGTATGGTACGACCTAGTATGGATTCATTTTGAAGATTGAGTTGCAGAAGTTTGGAATTATTTGAGTCTACTAACCTTTCCAGTTGATTTGAGGTGTTTTTGTTAAGTTAGTGAAAATTTATAGATTTTTCTTGGTTGTTGTCTGAGAAACCAAGGCTCTACTGGAACAGTCTCAAAGATGTGATCCTAACAAGAGCTTTATCTAGTGGATCTCCTTGGTCACTTGGAAAAATCTAGTTAGGATCATGTTCTTTAGTAATCTAGAAGCTCAGACTCTCACTCTTAGTCCTTCTATTTTTAAGATCAAGCCCTGGGCTAATTATCCCTATGTAATTAGCCTAGTTTGTCGGTACAGTCACATGCAAGAGTTATATGAGTGTTGTGGGATCAAAAAAAGAGTGTTTCTAGAATAATTTGGGGTAGGGGAATCCATCCAAATCTCTGCATTTCATTCATGAACCCACCTTCTATCACTTTCCTAACAAACCAAGCCTAAACTAGCTAATTAGGTTTGTGTGTTTTGTGAGAGCTTGGGGGTGCAGAAGTGGAGTGAGGTGCTAATGCTTTGGGGGGTTTACAAAATCCATAAAGGGTGTCTGGAAAACTAATTAGATCCTCTAGATCCCATTTTCACAAAAAGTTAAGTCCCAAAAACCCACTGGTTAGGGCTACAAGGAATCCTAGCCCATTTGGGGCTTGACTAACCTTGGGTCTTCAAGACCAAATTTAATGGTGGATTCCTGACCCCTAGGGTCTATTAAGAGTCTTCACTCTCTCAGGATAGAGTTTTGAATCTGTTGGTGAATTTTTACACCTTGTGCTATGGTTTAGGGAAAGTGTCCCTAAAGGAGAAATTGCTATGTTCTATAGATTGATTTGGAGAACCAAGAGAGAATAGGGGAAGCCTATTGACCCTGGGAAAAGTAAGAAGACATCCTAAGAATATTTGTGTGGAGTGAGATTGATTAAGTTTTAAGTTTGAAGATGTATCAAAGAGATAGGGCCCATTAAGGTCTTCTTGCAGTGCTCTCTGCATCAATAGAGACTGTGAGCCACATACCACTCCATTGTCTTCTATAGGACAAGTGTTACACAAGAATTTCCTTACATATTTCCATATCTTCTAGATAGATTTGAAGACATTGGAGCCTTTCATAGCTACATTACTCTCTATGCCAAGAAGGTCTGAGTAGCACAGATTACTCCAGGACTTGGATTTGCTGGGGTGACACCTAGTTAGGTTGTTTCTTATAAAGATTTTATATGGTTCCTCACCTGTGGAGGCTTTAGAAATACATTTAACTGCCAGTATTATTCCTTTTGTTCTGAGGTCCTTTAGTCCTTGACCACCCTTGACCTTCTCTCTGGTGCACCACTCCCATGAGACAACATGAAACTTCCTATTTACTCTACCATCAGACCAGAGAAAGTCCCTGACAAACTTCTGAATAAGGCTAAACTAGTTCTATTTAAAAAGCCAAGAAGAAGAGATTTAAATAGGGTAAGAAAAAAGGATTTTTTGACATACTTATAGTCTTCCTAGGAAGGGGAGGAGGTTGTTTTCCTACTTATTCAGTTTCTTGAGAATTCTATATTTGACCCAACACCACATTTCATTAATATTAGGATCCATAGAAATGGAATTCCTAAGTATCTCACAATATGTTTAGGGCCTCCCCATTCTAATTCAAACTTTCCCAACCATCTCGGAGGGTTGTAATCCCAACCCAACATAATAGACATGGAGATAGACATCTTATTGCCTGAGGCCAGACAAAAAAAGTCTAGTTTGTTCATAAGGTAAACCATATTATTTTCTTCAAGGTTCAGGAGGATAGCTATGTCATCAACAAATTTAATGTTGGACACCTCTTGACCATTGGGAAGAGAAATGCCTTTCACTTTAGCGGATAGGGTATCATCCCTAAGCAGGTATTACAGAGAGTCTACAGAAATAAAAAAGAGGGAGGGGGAAAGAGGGCATCCCTGTTTGATGGACCTAGTAAGATCTAAGAAATCCGATCTTATTCCATTGATCTCTACTTCCTCTACAGCTCCATGGAGTAAGGTAGAGACCATTTTACAAAAGAAGGGTGGGAAACCCAAACTCTCTAGCATTAACAAGATAAATTTCCATTCGATACGATCATAAGCCTTCTCATAATCAATGAGAAACATAGCACTCTATTGCCCTGATGATTTGGCCCAGTCCATAGCTTCCTAGCAAGTAACCAGATTTTCTAAGATGTATCTTCCCTTGCCAAATATTGTTTGTGTATTATTAACCACCTTAGGAAGCACATTGACAATTCTTAGAGAAAGAGCTTTTGCAAGGATCTTGTATCCTACATTAATAAGGGTGATAGGCCTCTAATTCTTGATCAGAAGTCTATCACCTTCTTTGGGGATCAACTTAATCATGCCAACATTTGATGTTGAACCTAAGGTGCTAGATGTTATGGCCTCATTGAAATCCTTGTGTAGACTATTGCACACCCAACTAATATTAGATTTAAAGAATTCAAATGTAAGACCATCATGACCAGGTGCCTTATCATTGGCCATACTCAAAATTGCATTTTTGATTTCACTCATTGAGAACTCCCTCCCTATTATAGTTGCATCCTCCCCAGTTACTTTCTTAGGGATGATGCCTCTGATCCTCTACCTAGCCAAATCCATAGAGCCATTATCTTTAGTGGTAAATAGGTTACTATAAAACTTTCAGAATCCACAATACCTTTCTGGGATTTGATAGTGGTACCTTGATCCATGATGCAAGAAATTTTATCTATGGCTTTCTTTTTCTTTAAAGTGTGGAAGAATAATTTAGACCCCTTGTCCCCTAGGTTGAGCCAGTTAATTCTAGCTCTCACCTTAGCACCTCTGGTCTTAGATAATTGTAGATTTCTAAGGGAGTCTCTACAAAGAATCACCTTGTCTAAGAACCTTGGATTTAAGGGATTGTCCTATAACTGAAGTTCAACCTCCTACAGACCCTCAACCAATATGTATTCTTTTCCTCTTGCATCTTTGGCCTTCTTCTTCCCTATAATATTAAGCATCTTTTGCCAGTATTATGTGGTTTGATTCCATCTATCTATCTCATACTCCTGTTGAACAAACTCCTCATTATACCATGCAATAATTTTAATGGAAACCTATACATTTGCATCCTTTAGGAGAGACGATTTCAGTGCAAAACCTGATTTTCTAGAAGGCGTGTCCCCTTGACCCAAGATTAGGTGAATGCAGGTTAAAATAGGGTGGTGATCTGAAAGGGTGTAGGGATAACTTTGACACAATTGTCTCCTGCAGGTAGGGGCAACTGAAGAGATGTTTATTCATATAGTATATGTCCAGCCTTGAGTAAATCCTCTTATCTCCTCTTACAAAATTGGACCAGGTAAACCACACCCCTTCCGAGTCCCTTTTCCTCCTAGCCAAGGGATTGAAGAGATTTAGTTTAGACATCATCCTGTTCCAAAATAAAAGTTCATTCCCTTTCCATTTAAATCTCAGACCTCCCACTTTGTCTTGAGCTCTCTCAACCATGTTGAAATCCCCTGCTAAGATCCAAGGAATGTTATCCAAACCTGAGATCTACTTCCACAATTCAATTCTACTATGATGGTCATTGGGAGGATAAATAGAACATACTCCAAAGACTTGTTCCCCAACCTTAAATGTAACCCAGAATGCTTTGTTGCATGGATAGAATCCCCATTCTTTGATTAATTTTCTCCACTTAGGACCAATTAAAATAGAGGTCCCTCCTTTACCCTTCTAGTGCTTAGAAGAATATGCAGTTGCATCCTTCCAAATACATTTCAATGCAATGTCCAGGGTAAAGCCTACTTCCTTGAATTCTTCAAGCATAAGAATGTCAATCTCCTTATGCATTTGCAGGAATCTCTTGACTACATATTTTCTTTCAGAGGATTCCAAACCTCTGACATTCCAGGATGCACAATTGAATTACATGAGAAAATATTATTTGTAAGTGTCCATGGGAGTTCTAAAACTCTTGAAATATTGGGGTGTATCATTTTTTGGGTGTTTGAAAGGTTTAGTCTTACCATTAATCAGAGGGGGTCTTCCCCTTTTATTCTTAAGGATTACCCCATCCACAACATCCAGTGAGATTTTCCTACTAGGCTTACTAGCCTTATTATGTTTCTTCTTTGAATATGAATTAAAGATGAATGTATCACTTTCTTCTCTGGTGGAACCCTCCCATTCTCCATTGATATCTCCTTCCTCAAGCTCAAGGTCCTTCTTCTGACCAACCTCCACCACTACTATATCCTTTGACAAGGTGGGTATCTTTGTGCTTTGCTTCCTTCTAGGTTCATATTTCCACTGATTAGGCGAGGGTGAGAGGGGATGAGGTGTTGGGATTACTAACACTGAGAATTCATTGATCTTATCATCTAGGGATTGATTAGAGATCAATATGTCTTCCTCTAGTCCACTGCCTTGATTAGTATAACCTATTTCAATGGGGGAGTTTGAAGGGAGAGAAAAATCCCTAGGGCTACCAATCTTGTCTATTGATACACCAAGGGTAGCAGGTTGGTCAGCAGGAGAATCTTGACCTAGACGAAGAATAGAGTATATCTTCCACTTGGGTCTTGGGATAGACCTTACCTTATCTGCCTTAGTTTGGATACTTTCTAATGCTATTTTCTAAGCATTTAGAGTTCAATGCTTTGGCTGTGGGGAATTAGTATCAGGGCCCAATCCAAAGTCTAGCTCACTAGAACTAGGGAGTTTCAGCATTACTTCAGGGACCACCGAGGTCTGGCATGGGAGGGCTTTTTGTTTATTAATTTGACCTTTGATTTTATCAAGGGTAGTAGATATTTTAGCCGAGTCTTGCATCCAGGCTACAACAGTGGTGTTCAGAATAAGTGGAGGACTCTATATAGACTGTGAGGATAGGACAGGAGGGGTAAGAGGTTGGGAGGTAACGAGAGGATCCTCTACATAATTTATAAGCGGAGGAGAAGGAGGGTTATCAGCAGGGGGTTTCCAAAATGTGAGGGATTACACTTTTTAAAAATAGGGCAATCCTATTTTTTATGGCCTTCCTTCCTGTAGAGATAACAACTATTAATACCACCCAGAAAAGTAATTGGGCAATCAATAGGGCAGTCGCCAAGGTCAAAATGCAGTGATTCAAGGAAGTCTATACTGAGCTTGAGGGAAATGAGAACCCTAACATCAGTATGTAGGATAAACATTAGATTGATCAACTCTCAACACCTTACCTACTGGTTCGAGTGCTTGAGGATTTAGGTTTAACAAAAATAGAGGAATATTCCTAATAACCACCCATCTAGGGGTTGAGAGTGCCATAAATTCACTATGTGAGGCTTCAAGTGACCATAGGATGACTCTGAATTCATAAGGACCAACTTTCAAGAATTGTTTGTCAACAATGGCTTTCTGGGATTTTGAATCAATGAAGAACATTAAAAATAAACCTTTTTGTAACATTCTGCAATACGAGAAGTGAAACCCTAGTTTTTGACTCCATACTTTTTGAAACTAGTCATTAAGGTAATTCCTAGAAGGAATTTTGGATACATTAACCATAGCAAAAAAGATTGCACTATCTCTAAGTCTATTTATCTCTTATTTAATTATGACTATCATTTGTGGATTAGGCTTAATGATGAGTTTGGGAGGTGACAGAACCTTACCTCCATCAATTGCTGCTGCTTCTAAGTTTTGGGTGATGGATGAGATGAATAAGGCACCTTCTGGTAGAACCCTCTCATTCTAGACTGTCTGCTTGAAGGATCTTTGCTTGGGTCTCACACCTCATTCTCCATCTGTCACCTGGTCTTGCGTGCACTCCTCTATAGGCGTTGTATTTTATCTTCCTTGAACAGCCGCTCTGGGGTTAACAATAATAGTTTTTAAAAAACCTTTGTTCCCGTATTTATTAGGGTTGCAAATAATATGTTTTTTGTTACCGCCATCGTACCTAGGGGAGGTGGAGGCCATTAATGGCACCCCCACTAGAAGTGCGTGGGAAGCAGGGAAGCATGTGGGATGGGATGCCCTAGTTGCAGAGTCATCTTTCCACCCCAATCATTGCCATTGTTTTAATTTTTCCAGTGTTCATTGACCCCTCATTTAATATTGGGTACTAAGTTTTTAACTTTTTAAATATCTTTCCCTAATATTGAATAATTATCCTAATGTGATACCCACATTAAATATATTTTCAAATATTACAATACAACACATAAAGTGGCACCAAGAATGTCAATTTATAGTGATACACGTCCATCTAGGTTCCCCTAGGTGCACAACATGATAATAAGTAATACATTATAAATATTATGCAAGGTTTACAAGACCTTATCCTAACATATTTTGTCTTTACATGGGAAATTAGAAGTCCCACTTGGGTAGAGACATTTTACCATGTGTTAGCAACTTAGAAACTTGAGTAAGTGATAAATTCTTATAGCTGATTATGATGACTTTGTATAATAGGTTGGAGAAGTGTTAGAAGACATGTTGCATGGAGAAAATAACCACCTATGTTTGGGGGCATGTAAGAGAGGTTAGAAAATGATATACAAGTGTCATTTGCATGCTTAGAGATGGTTGAAAATGTGCCATATGGTTTTGGATACCCACCTCTTTTGGCTTTGTCTAGAAGCCACTTCAAACTTGTAAATCTCCATAGATTATGTCTTTTTGTGGGTTTGAGAGATGAGTGAGTAAAATATTTCTTTGTAGGGTTATGTTGTAATATTTCTTTTAGAAGAAAAAAATGTAGACCCCATGTAAAGTATTAGAGCATGTAAGTGTATTTTAATAGGTTGTATATTAGTACATTGGTTTGATGCTTTGGAGTGGAGGATTTTTTTCCCAAAAGGATTTTCCCCAAGTATATAAGTGTTTCTTCTCTTTTGTTTATCCTTTTTCTATTCTTCTTCTTTCATGTTCTTGAAGAATTGATTTACATGTCATTATGATGTCAAAATTTTATTAGATCTGAACACTTATTATCTTTCCTCTAAGAGTTAATTAATGGAAAAATAATTGTGCCTATTTCTTCTTTAACGGCTTAGTAGCATGTTCTTGTATCAAGCTATTGAAATTTTATTAAAAGAAAAACGTAGGATATTGAAGGTGCATACTAGTTCTCATAGGTCTTTCTAGGTTCATATTTCCCTTTCACTTCTAAAATCCAATTTTGGTAAGAGATTGATAATGTTTGCAAACATCTTTAAAGAATATATTGAATTAGAGGGGTCATATTATCTCTAGTTATATCCCTAGTTGGAGCAATTCAACAATGATGAACCGAGATAAAGGCCAATAAATAGTTGTGAAATAAACATAATATATTGTGATGCTTTGATAATGAACACTCTCATAAATACTCTATAATAATTTCTTTCAATTGTCCTAACATGCCCATAGGTTATTTCAAAATGAATGTATGAGTGTCTTTAAATACAATAAAATAACACACAAACCAATACAAATGTGCACTAGGTTGCCCACGATGACTAGTGAAGTGGTTGACAATGCATAAATTTAAATTTTAAACTTCATGTTTAAATATGTGAGTGGAAAAATGACTTATAATCAATATTTAAAAATTAGATAATATTGTGAACCAAATTACACAAAAATATACCACTTGTAAACTATATATATA
>MU225631.1:1426495-1439738 GCA_018584345.1 Thuja plicata | reverse complement strand
ATCTAAAATCCTTTTGTAGAAGGTGGACTTAACCGTTCTTTCCAAATCTCTTAACAGAGTGCACACTTAATAGTGTTGCTAAAGCTTCAAATGAAGTAGATCTTAATAGGTCTCCACTGTAATACTCTTAACAGGGTAGGTCATCAGAAGTGACCAATTGTAAGCCTTAATCGGCTCCTTCTTATCTGCAGATAGTGAAGTTTTGTGGGTAACAATCCCCACCGTAGTTTTTACTTCCTTAACAGGAGTTTTCTGTGATATCATATCTTGTGTCATGTGTTATCTATTTTCATGAATGTTTCTATTATGGTTACATACTAAAAAATAATGTATGATATGATTACATATGCATAAAGAAAGATGAACAATTAGATAAGATAAATTACAAACTGATGACTAAGGGTTAATGGGCTAACCAAGAAAAGTTTTAGAGGTACTAATTCACCCCTCCCCTCTCATTACATCATCTCAATATAATTCTAACAAAGCAAGAAACATAACTGCACCTCACAATCTACAGCTGAAGCCGAGTATGTGGTAGCAGCAGTTAACTATTCTAACATTGTGTGGTTGAAGATACTATTGAAAGGTATGAAGGAAGAAATCACTGACCCAGTTGTCATATATTGTGATAATACAAGTGCTATTAATATTTCTAAAAATCCTGTGATGCACTCAAAAACAAAACATATAGCTATCAAGTATCACTACTTGAGGGAGCTAGTTTAGAGTAAAGAAGTGAGACTGGATTATGTGAACACTAAAGAACAATTAATAGACATATTCACAAAAGCACTACCCAAAGATGCTCATGAGTATCTACGAGGTAAATTGGGGGTGATTCCCCTAACTAAGGATAATTAAGTTTCGTATGGTACTGTTGCATAAAATATTACATTCAAAATATTTGACACATTGATGCACAGTAAGTCACACTTTAGGATGTTGGCTAAAGTTGTGAAGATGAAAAAGGACAGAAAAGAAAAATCAGTCATAATCATGATGATAGGATCAACATGATACTGAAGATCTACATGATAAATATATTGACGTCTTTGGCATTGTTGTCAAAGAGGGAGAGATTACCTATAAAGAGGAAGAAGTTGAAGGAAATATTAAGAAAGAGAGATTACAAAGAAGGAAAGATTACATAGAGGCAAAAGTTACTATTGAAAACATTGAAGTGATTATCTACTCAGAGGGAGTCTACAGATGATTAGACATAGATGATTACAGTGTGATTACAGACACAGAGGGAGAAATGTTTTACAGATGAGAATCAGAATGAAGCTAAAAATATTAATGAAGATTCATTCATATCAAGGAACACAGGTGAATTTTTGGATTGGTTGGTAACTATGCTTGTTAAATCATTGTTTTAATATTTTGTGTTTCCATCAATGCCAAAGAGGGAGATTGTTGGAAAGTGACAATGCAAGAAATTGTTATTTTGTCATTGTTGTCAAACCTTAAGTGGTGAGACTACTGTTATCTGTTTGAGTACCATATCTATTGTTGATGAAGAAGATTTAACAAGAAGACCAAGTGAATGGTTGAGTTAAGGCAAATAAAAGGGTACTTGATCAGTTGGCACTCTGGCAAAGTAATTAGTTGTTTATCTTTCAAAGATAGTTTTTGTGGTTGTTCTGTGTTGAGCAAAGTTGTTTGTGCCGAGTAAAGTTGTTCGCGACAAGCAAATTTGTTCAATGCCGAGCACCATTGAAATTGCCGAGTGAAAATAGTGATGTTGACCGACTTACAGTAATTGGATTAATGATGAGATTTGAGATCTCTGGCCGACTTAGTCAATTTTATTGGGATATGTAATGTTAATTAAAGATTGATCCATTTCATTTAATATATGGGTAACCGTAATTAATGCATGGTTTCAAGATTTAATTAGAGATTACTTTGGAGAAGTAAATGTAATGCAAAGATGGAATGATCTGTTGGATCTGACCTAACCTAAGATCTATGATCTTCATTAAGCGGCAAAAGATTTATCTGACCTAGACAAAGAGCTATATGATAACTTTAGGGGTTATTCATAAGTGTGTGGATGAATGCAAGAGTATATGTGTATGAAAAAAGGTTTGCATTGTTGATTTACTGTTTGGCATGATCTAGCAGAGAAGGCAAAATACAAAAGCATAGAGTTGCATGTGTGATTGCTTGACGGATTTCCAAGCAGATCAGAAGGTTGAAATGACAGTACAGGCTATCCAGTAAGTTAACATCAGAGATGTAATTGGATCTGAATTTGCAAAGTAAGTTGTATGTACCAGATCACAACTGCTAATTACTTTCTTACCATTGTATCAGTTAAATCCTTTAACAAGGTTGAACTAACACTCATTTGTATAAATCCTCTAACAAGGTGACATTCAGATTATAATGTTCTAAGTCCTCTAAAAAGGCCACTCCTAACAGGGTGATTAAATCCTTTAACCAAGTCACACCTAGTAGTGTGTTATTGTAACCTTTCACAGGGTTGGCTCCTCACAGGGCATCACTTCAGAAGAGTGAAAAATTGGTAGCATGTTACTGGTGGTTTTCCCATATTGGGTTTCCATGTTAAATACTTGTGTCAACTTGTGTGAATGATTATGGTTTGCTTTACTATTATGTTTCTACAAGTTAATTTCAACTGACAACAAACTGCTTGATTAAAGTTGCTAACTTATGCTACTGCTGCCGAGTAGATCTGAAATACAAATTTTTTTTATTTGCTACATCTAGACTTGAGGATAATTGATTCACCCCTCCCCTCTCAATTATTCTAAATTCATTCTAACACAAACTTGGAGGTTTATATTTGATAAAAAACCTACATTCGATGCACGCCAATAAACATAGACCTAATTAATTCAAAATTTGTCAAATATATATTCGTTAGAAAGCTCATTCAGAGTACTTGTGTGATGCAAAAGGACACCTCCCTATTCTTCAATTTGAGCCCCGTGCTTGAGCCTCAAAGCCATGAAAACTGCAAATTTTTGTTAGCCTTTAGAAATGGCCTTTATTCAAAGACTTTCGATAGAAACTAATTAGTTTCGATAGAAATTAATTTCTATCGAAAGTACTTTCTTAGTTTAATGTCGGCATGGGTTGAAACCCACCAAAATCTTCACTGGTTAGTTTTGATCAAAACTAGGCAAAAAAGGTAGTTTCGATCGAAAATAAGAATGTTTCGATCGAAATAATCGGGTACTTTCTATCGAAAGTAACCGACTAAATTTCCCACCTCACGGATTTTGTGAAGAATTTCTTCCTCCAAAAAAGTGTAACTCACTATTGTGGTATCACCCCTACTGTGTTATCTGAATGTGCATTTACTTTATTGTATTATGGAGTTAATAAGAGAAAAGAATTAAATTAACTGATAACTGATTCACCCCCCCCTTCTCTTAGTTATCCTTTGGGACTATTCTAACACCTGTATCTTTCCCCATTCATCAACATATTCACTGAGCTCTTCTCTCAAGTCACTACTACTGGTGCTCGCAATTCTTGGTAAAGTCTTTTTTATTTTTATGCACAGTCACCTTGAATGTTGTCCAACTTTAGGTAATGAATATCCCAGCTCTGCAGCCTCAAAGGTAGTTAGTTTTCCAATAAAAATCTCTCTGTTGAAGTTTGTTGTCAAAGGTATGATATATTATATAGCTTGCACTTTGGCTTTGTATAAAGGTGTCATGGATCTAAGAATTTTTTCAATCACTTCTTCCTCACTGTAAGTGCCTCCAGAGTTCCTTATGCCAATAACAACTTCAGTAACTCTTTGTGCATGTGCTCTAATATTCTCATCATCTCTCATTTTCAACATTTCCATCTTTGTCTTCTATTTTTGTAACTTCATTTGCTTTGTAAACTTGTCTCCTTCATACAGTGCTTCCAATCTTGTCCAAATTTCATGTGCAGAATCTAAATCTTTTACCTCTGTGAATTCGCCTTCAGAAAGTGCACTAATCAATGCTTCTCTTGCGACCATGTTGTGTGAGAATATCTTATTTTCTTCATCAGTAGCCTTATCTAGTTCATCCTCAGTCTTCATCTCTACATTATTCTTTATTATCATCAGTAGTTGATTCCCAAACATAGCAAGTGTGTTCTCATCTTGTTCTTCCAACTGTCAAAGTTTTTAGGATCAAACTTTGGACTATCCTTCCTATAGATTGTCATCTTCAGGATCACCTCAAGTTGTTAAAATTTCTCTCTAAGGACTATTAGCTCTGATACCAATTGTTAGGAATAGAAGTCCACCAACACAACTGATATGGGGGAGGGTGAATTAGTTGTGAGATATTTTATTAAACATTAAGCTTTATAAACAAAACTTTAATCCAAATGATAAAATGGTATATTCCAACACAATAACACAATTCTTTGTTGTCGAGGAAACCTTGTTAAGGGTAAAACCCCGGTGGGAATAAGTACCCACAAATAATGTACTAAGAGTATAGTATCCCTATTAAAAGATTTAGCCCTATTAGGAGCTTACTGATGCATTACAGTTACAGTCCTTGTTAAAGGATAGACCCTGTTAGGAGTCAAGAGTAATAGCGGGCTCACTGCCCAGGCACATTTCCTAAAGAAGTTTAAATCCACCATCAGGACTTACAGTATAAAATACAAGTGTATATAGGAAATATACAATCCAGTGAATTTTCTAATAATAACTGTCTTTGCTTTTTCACTTCCAATGAAGTAACATAATCACATCCTTTTCTCTACATCTAACTGAAAAACAAGCTCGCAGATTGCACACTTTGTTGTCTCTTCCACAATCACATCATACATCCTTCATCTTTTCAAAAAGAAAAGCTCTCTCATATATACCCTATTACAATAATTAATTAGGCTGACCAATTAGGCTTTCCCAATATACAAATAATTACTTAACCTCTTGCTAAGATACACATGGTATGTATAACAAGTAAACATCAATTAAAATTCATCAAATATAATCCAAGATCCGTAATCCACACTTGCAATCTATAATACATGCTATATCTCTAAAGTCGGCCCCAAATAGATCTCCTCCAAAATACATGCCACAACTGATGTCACCAATAGTCCTACAACTTGTGAAACATAAAAAACATTCCTTATCATGTCTTATGCCATCCCTCAAGCTCGCATAACTTGAATCTACATCGCTCGTAAGTTATACTCAAAATACAGAGACTAACTCTGTCAAAGATCATTGTCACCGTTCAGTACCCAGTCTTCACTAAAACATCTGTAACTCATCTAGTAGACAATATTAAGCCATGAAACCTTAGAAATAAGATCACCACACATCCTTGTACATATCATCATCTTCACTTGTTCTGAATCAAATGTACAATACTCGTACACTTCTTTCAGTCATAAAGAAATAGTAATAACCAGTATGTTCTGCCTCCATAAAAGCATATGTTGACATCAGTGACAAAACATGAATGCCAACAACATAAGTAGAAACCATTTCCAACATATTTTGTGTTGGTATTTTGAGAATTGGTGAATTAGTGGGAATGAATGGGGTGGCCAATTCGCACAGAGTTTATAAATTTTTGGTCAAATGCAGTTCCATTCACCCAATTTTTTAATTAGCTAATTGTATTGATATAAAGATTTCGCCAATAAAATGTACATTTTCCAAAAGATATATTTAATATTTTTGCTTTCAATTTTGAAAGCATGTATTAATTGACAGTCATAGTTTTCTAATAGCTATAAAAATTTATATTTGCATGAGGACCCAATTCACCTAGCATTTTTTGGAAGCTTGTCTTTATACATCGCAATATTCACCAATTCTATTAAAAGTGTAGCATAAGAAAAAGAAGTTGAAGGTGGTCTATATGTTAATTCACTAAATATTTTATTCACATTAGGGAAAGAGAAAGAGGGAGCCCCAAATATAACCTTTGAGAGAACCCAAATTAGATTAGCACAACCCGAATGGATATAGGGGTGCTAATGCCAAATTCAAGTCCTTTCAAGGGTGAATATCTAAAAGATCCCTTTTTCTTTGATTGTACTTTCCCTTTATTGTTTGTTAATTGATATTAATTAATTCCAATTGAGATTGTTTGTGTTTGATTAAGTGACCTAAGGCTAGTTGATTGATTAAATGCAATGCAAGTAAAGTAGAAGCACATGTAACAATCAAGCACATAAAAATACCCAATATGATATCTCAAAGTAATTTATATGAAATGACAAAGAGGAAATTAGAATCACCTTAAGGGCTAGTAGAGGTCACAAGATCAAATCTGAAAATGGAGTAGCAGGCTGCAACAGAACTAAAACTGCGCTGGATCTAGAACCTAAAAGTTGAAATCTGATGACTGTAAAAATTTGAAGGTCCCAGGAACAGGTTGACTTGGAGGGTATAGTTTGCACTTGGGTATAGGTCAAGGTGGACATGTCCCTACATTGTCCAAAAATTTGAGATTTAAATGTTCGACAAAAATTGTAACCCTAAATCAGTCGAATACGATCTGAGGACATGTAAACCTGCAAATCTGCTCCTACACAAGAAATTTTTTATTTTTATTTTTGTGTGGGGGGGGGGGAGGGGATTTCCTTGGTCAAGGACTTGTTTATGAATTAACCTTGGATTGAAATAAAAGCATGTAAAATAAAGACACATGTAAATATTCACCTCGCTTGTCAAACCTTCATGGATGGATTTGAATCTGCTACCCACAAAGATGTATGAATGCTTATATGTAGAATATAGGATGTTGTATTTATTCACAAATACAATAGATCTACAAATGCCAAATCATAGATTGTGGATGTAAACATGTGTGAATGGTTGAATGCTTGTGCAGTGTTGATGAATGTAGGTCTCCTCCCTTGATGGCCAACTTCACTATCTCCAATGAAGAAAGAAGCTAGATCTATGGAAGTAAATGCATGTTTGAATAATTGGAATGATTTACTTCAATGAATCCTTTCTTTTCTTGAACTCCTTGAATGTACCTTGAGCTTGATAGCTTGCAATTGATGGCTTGAGCATGTATGTAAGGAATCTTGCTTGTAAAAGTGGATTTAATGGGCATATAACTTGTGGATCATAATTTGGATTGCTTATTGAATTCTTGGATGATCAAATGAAGTGAGTAGGCCTCATTTTATACTATTTTTGGGCGTCAAAACAAAAAGAGTTGACTGCAGTGGGCGAGAAAATGTGAAAAATCCTGAAATGGTCCTGAGTTACCGTGAAACTAATACCTAAGGTAGAGGTCAACTTTGACCTGTGCCTTGGAAGGCACAATCCATGGAAAAATCCTCAGGATCTCAGGGGTGCAAAAGAAACAGACATAAACATACAAAAATCAAGGAAAAAGAGGCAAATCAGGCATAAATGCATCCATGTTCCAGGAGATCACTAAAATGGGGCCTAAAAAGATCTTTGAGATTCCAAATTAATGGGTGCTAAATTTTAAGATGGTACATTTAGCCCCCACTTTAGCAGGAGTATGAGACAAGTTTAAACTCACGATAAAGTAGATCAAATGCATGATATTATATCATCAAAGCTAAGGAGACAAGGAAACATAAAGCCCCCAAGTGACTTGAGTCCTCATCAAATCCAAAACTAAGACAAGAGAGATATCGCTAAAAAAGAGGGAAGTGTGATTGTATCATCCCAGTAAGAATGATTTTCTTACTATGAACCACATAAAAGATAGAATTGAAAGCTCTAGCAGGTTTGTGTGTCGTGCTAATCAATCCTATTAAAAACCTTGCACCTTCTAGAGAATTTACTTGTGTGTATAGGTGTGCACCTCATGAATGGATCAGGGTTTTTTGTATCCATGAGGATTGGTTGGCATGCCAAGATAGGTCAAATGGTCTATAAAATTGTGTTATGCTACTCAACCAATCCTAAAGATGTGAAAAAGATAGAGTAACTGGCCAGAGAAAATTGTGTTATGATAGTGTACTCTATTTTGAAAATATGAAGGCAGAGTGATTTGGACCTAGCAAGTTGTGTTATGCTAGTGTACTCTACCTATCATGATTAAAGTGAACAAAATATATGCAATACAAAGGCCATGTATGTACCCCCCTTAAGATGGAAATATAAGTGTTATTTTGTCATCTTAAGGAAGATAAAAACAAGGATGGAGCACTTTTAATACCGAGACATTATCCACCAGAAATACTCAGCCCAAACCAAATAATGTTAAATCTCCTACGAGGTCATGGAAGGGACAAATGAAAAGAGATACCATGCAAGAAATGTAAAAGGGATCCTTGTGAAGGATGACACACTTTTTAGTGTCCAGGGTAAGGGACTAATCTTACATGGAGACCCAAGAGAAAGCAATGAAAAAGGTTATGATCAAGGATGCATATCCTTAATGTAAACCAATATTTATATGCATGATTGGATGCCAGATGAGAGATAAATAGCACTTATCTAATGGAAAAGTGGATCCTTGAAGAAGAATGCGAGAGATTGATAGAATACCCTTGCCCCCCAAGTGTAAGAACAAGGGTAAAGGGGGCCTATTATGATACTCACAAAGTGTACTTAACTATGCATGGAAATGAGCCCCCAAGGAGTAAGCTAACAATGTAACATAGTGTGGAGCAACATAATAGAGACTTATATGTTATTTAGAAAAAAATAGAATTGAAAAACAACTCATTGCAAGATGATATACAGATAATACCATTATCAATGAGTTTTTTTTAATTTTGTAATGTAAAGCTTGGTAGTTATTAGTAGAGTGATCATGATAGCTCTGATACATACAAAAAGGAAGAGTTATTAGATATTGACTATGTTTTTTTTTGCGGTTGGGTCTAGTAATCACCTTAGCATGAAGAAGTTTAGGAAAAAGTATTTCTTGATTTAAAGCGAATGTAGGATAAGTGTTAGATGATGAAGGATAGGATATGGAAAAAGAAGGAGACTCAAAACCAAAGTCTTCCATATGTTTCTTACTACTCTCAACACTTTGTTGCACACATCCTAGACCATGTTTAAAATTGTGTTTCATAATAGTGTTAATATTAGTTGTTCGTGGTTACTTACAAGGATTAAGTCCTAGCCCATAAGAATGCTCATACCCCCCATTTCCTAAGGGAACTTGAATTCCTTGTTCATGATTTTTATATCCATTCCCATTGAATCCACATTTTGCTAATAAATGATAACCAGTGCCATAAAGAGAAGCCATATCAAAAAGTGTCAATGGAGCCTCGTTAGTCACTATGTCATCACAATTGAGTTTGATAGTTTCTTGAAATTAGTTAGGAGTGGAAGAAGAGAAATTTTTTTTACTAATATTATTAGAAAGAGGATTTTCTTTGAATTATTTAGATTGCATAAATTGAAGGTCTGAAACTTTATACTCTCCAATAAATGTTGGTGTGAAATCTAAGGATCCCCAATTATCATCTGAAAGAGAATTAGAGGGAGGAGGATAGTCCTTATCTTGAGAATCAATTTAGAATCAGGCTCTTGTGTTTCTTTGATAGACTCAGAGGTTTTAGTAGATTTAGTGTTTAAACAACTACTCAGCCTATCATCCGCATGAAGAGCGTACATCACATTTTTATAGAGGAATTTGACTTTTTGATGAAGAATTAAAGGAACAACATGCATTGTATGTAATAAAGGTGTACCCAAAAGAATATTTTAATTAAGAGGTCCAAGCATCACATGAATAGGAGTATCTATAATAACCAAACCTACTTTAATAGGTAAAGTGATGATGCTTAACATTTTCTTAGCAATATTGTCAAAGTCACGAATAGGAATATTATCAGGTTTAATGGTTGAAATAATAACTTTTATTTTTTTTCAACATGTGTATACTACAAACATTTAGCCCAAACTCATTATCACTTAAGGTCCTATGAATGAGATTATTGTTGATGAGGACAACTACCATAAGGGAATCGTATTGATTTTGAACCTCTTTAGGAGGTAAATAATCTTGAGTAAACACAAATTGAGGTGGAAAAGGGGAAGCACTTATGCATTGCAAAAAGGAATTGATATTATCTTTATTGGGAGGAGGAAGTGGAAGAGTAGTTAAAGATTTTTGTAAGGCTTCATGATATGTAGGAGAAGTTTGAAGAAGTTCCCAAAGAAAAATCTTGGTAGGGGTATTAAGTAATTTCTCTACCAAATCATACTCCTTTAAAATATTTTGAGAAAGATGGGGTGGAGGAAGAAGCATGGGTTGAGAAGTTGGGAGAGAAATTGGATTATAAGGTTGAGGATTATTTCTTTTATGATATGTTTTAGCCACCACATGATAATCCCTAATGAACTCCAAAGTCTTGTTTGAATCGCACCCTTTAACTGTGATCTTAGGTGTAGTGAAAGTTTGAGGAGGCGATTGAGGATAACCCTTAATAGTGATGATAGGTCTATTAAGAGTTTGAGAGGAGATTTATTCAGGGTATCCTTTAACATTTATCATAGGTTTGTTGACTATCATAGGATGAGCATGAATATTAACAACATTAACTTGATCACATGATTGAGTCTTCATGGGTTCATAACTATAAGGGAGAGCATTAAGGAAATTGATATTATCCTCTTTTTCAAAGATGTCCTTAAAACATGGATTAAGGACTTCCTTTAATGCCTCATCTCTACAATTAATGTGAAATGAAGATAAGGTGGTATCAAGAAATATAATGTCTTTTTCTTGCTCTAAAATATCCTTATAAATGGGGTATATTTTAGGAGAAGGAGAAACATCAAGCATGGATATGCCATCTTTAAAAGAAATGGAAGAAGTGTCAACCATTATATCATCTTATTGGGCCAATATTATTTCATGAGGGATAGAATAGTGAACATTATCATCTAGTGGTTCATCCCAAATAGTGATATGTTTACAAACTTTCAAAGGTTCATTCAAGATAGACCTATCAAACTCTAGAAAATTATATACACGGGGAAAGGGCATATCAAGGGAAGAGTTAACATCAATATTCAACACTTCTCTCAAAAGAGATAAACTATTGAAAAGGGTTAAGAATATCTACTTGCACTGATATGACCTCGTGGAGAGGGGGATCTTTAGGAGAAGGATAGAGTGATAGAAGGGAAGCTAAACTGGTATCTCCTTGAGGAAATAGATGCACTGCAAGACTAATAAAAAATTAAAAACATGCATGGAATGAAATTTTATTTTTGTATTTTTTGTCAATCTAACTGAATAAAAAAAATGAATTGCAATGATAACTATTTAGTGCATAAATGAAATATTTTTGTATTTTATTTAGAAGCATGTAAACATGAAATGCAAGAATACAATGAATGTATCTATGGCAGGTCTAGATATATCCAATGTAGAACAGTATATCTATACATGCAATGCAAAGGAGATCTGACTACAAAACGAGAAGGTATAAAGCATGAAAGACATGGGTTCACCAAAATGTAAGGGAACCTATGCATACAATGAATATCAAACTACCAACTCAAAATATATAAAGCATGAAAGTGTCGGGTTCAACAAAATGAAACATAAAAGGAAGTTTAAGGTGGTTGATATGTTAATTCACCAAATATTTTATGCACGTTAGGGAAAGAGAATGAGGGATCCCCAAATATAACCTTCAAGAGAACCCAAATTAGATTAGCACAACCCAAATGGATATAGGGGTGCTAATGTCAAATTCAAGTCCTTTCAAGGTGAATATCTAAAATGTCCCTTTTTCTGTAATTTCAATTTCCCTTTATTGTTTGTTTAATGATATTGATTAATGTCAATTGAGATTGTTTGTGTTTGATTAAGTGACCTAAGGCTAGTTGATTGATTAAATGCAATGCAAGTAAAGTATAAGCACATATAACAATCAAGCACATAAAAAGACCTAATATGATATCTCAAAGTAAGTGCTATGAAATGAGAAAGAGGAAATTGGACTCACCTTGAGGGCTAGTAGAGGTCACAAGATCATTTCTGAAAATGGAGTGGCAGACTACAATAAAAACTGAAACTGTGCTAGATCTAGAACCTACAAGATGAAATATGTTGACTTTAAAAAATTGAAGGTCTGAGGAATAGGTTGACTTGGAGGGTACATGTCACACTTGGGTATAGGTCAAGGTTGACCTGTACCTACACTGTCAAAAAATCTAAGATATGAATGTATGGTGAAAATTATAACCCTAAATCAGTCGAATATGATATGAAGACTTGAAAACATCCAAATCTACTCCTACACAAGAAAAATTGGATTATTTATTTATTTATTTTTTATTTTTTTGGGGGGGCAATTCACTTGGCCAAGCCCCATTTAGGAATTAACCTTGTATTGAAATAAAAGCATTTAAAAGAGAGAAAAATATAAATATTCACCTCGCTTGTCAAACCTTCGTGGATGGATTCAAACCTGCTACCCACAAAGATGTATGAATGCTTGTATGTAGAATCTAGGATGTTGGATTTATTCACAAATACAGTAGATCTACAAGTGCTAAATCATATATCGTGGATGTAAATATTCTTGAATGCTTGAATGGTTGAATGTGTGTGCAATGTTGATGAATCTAGGTCTCCTACCTTGATGGCCAACTCAACTATCTCCAATGAAGAAAGAAGCTAGATATATGGAAGGAAATGCATGTTTGATTGGATGGAATGATTTGTTGGATCTAACCTAACCTAAGATCTACGATCTTGTTTAAGCGGAAAAAGATTTATCTGACCTAGACAAAGAGGTATATGATAACCTCAGGGGTTATTCATGAAGTGTGTGGATGAATGCAAGAGTATATGTGCATACAAAAAGGTTTGCATTGTTGATTTAAGCGGCAAAAGATTTATCTGACCTAATCTAGTTGAAATGCATGTTTGATTCGACGGAATGATTCGTTGGATCTGACCTAACCTAAGATCTACGATCTAGTTTAAGCGGCAAAAGATTTATCTGACCTAGACAGAGAGGTATATGGTAACCTCAAAAGGTTATTCATTCAGGATGTTGAAGTGTGCTGCTGAATGTGAAGTACATGTATGTATGCAAGAGGATTGCATAGTTGATTTACTGTTTGGCATGATCTAGCAGAGAAGGCTGAATACTGAAGCAAAGAGTTGCCTGTGTGATTGCTTGACAGATTTCCAAGCAGATCAAAAGGTTGAAATGACAATGCAGGCTATCTAGTAAGTTAACATCAGAGCTATAATTGGATTTGAATTTGCAAAGTAAGTTGTATGTATCAGATCACAACTGTTGATTACTTTCTAACCATTGTATCAGT
>MU225631.1:1375521-1391871 GCA_018584345.1 Thuja plicata | reverse complement strand
TATTATATCCTACAAAATTGCTAAGAAATAAATAATAATATTAGAAAATGAAACTTTGCACATAACAAAAGTTAGTTAGAGAGTTCAAAAGATATATATGTGTATGTATTTTATAATATATATTTTTTATAAAATTTAGATTCATTTTTATTAATTCAAGCATGGAGTGAGGTGGACTAAATCCATGAAACTATATTTCATATGTGAAATTTTTCCATGAATATGCTGTTGTTAGTATACACTATCAAAAGTTTTTTAATGTTATATGTCGTGAGTTGTCCAACTTCCTCCATTGTGGCAAACACTGTGTAAACGTTATCTCGTCAACTGTTTGCGATCAACGATGACGACTATCAGATGACATTTATTTTAAACCGTTTCACATCATATTTGGTGAGCATGCAAAGATGTTTCACACTGTATTTGGTGAACATGCAAAGATGTAGTGACAGAGTTTTAAGAAAGAAATTAGGAATTTGGCGGTTGGTGAACATGCAAAGATGTATTGCCAGAGTTTTAAGAAAGAAATTAGGAATCTGGAGGTTGGTGAACATGCAAAGATGTTTGCAGTAGAATTTTTTTATTTTTATATGTCCACCAAAGACGTGTTTGACGTGTCTTCCTGCCCATAGATAGAAAGGAGACGATTGAGGCATAGCATTGGCTTACAAAGTTTGCGTTAAAAAATTAAATTTAGAGTAAAATTCAACACACATATAAGATAGGTCATTCTAAAATTGACATGCTAGATGATGATCTCACTAAACGGTTGAAATCGTGATGATGATCTTTAATATGAGCATATGTAAAACAAAATGTCTTGTCACATCATAAGCTAAAAAAATTATATTCTACTCAATAAGGGGCTGGAAGAGCCTATAACTTCTCCTTTTCCTATGGAGTCCACACTATTTATCATTTTCTTATGGAGTCCACACTATGTTCTAAAAAAGGGGTTTCTCTAAACTCCTAATATTGCCAAACAAAAATTTTGCATCCCTAGATTTTGACATGACGAGCTTGAGGAGTAATATCAACTTTACTTGAAAAATTTTAAATTTATATTAAAAATATTTTAAAACGTATCTTATCCTCACTGTTCACTTTATCATCATTTTATAATCTGTAAATTTATGAATTTCTATATAAATAGCATATCTATTATATCTATTTTAGTAAATCACTCCACTTGTATTTGAATGTGTATTAATGACTAATATGTAAACTTAGTTCCAAAATTCTATTTTTTTTTCAAGTTTGATTTGTTTGTATGGATGGTACTTATGAACTTCATATCTACTATGAAAAAAAATTAAATTTCAAAAGTCATTGAATTTTTAAATAAAGATATACTTGCAAATGCAACTATTATAAAATAACATGTAAATAACACTTCAAAAAAATAACAATGTAGATACCAAAAAATAATATAATAAACATCCTAACATCCTAAATATTAAATCGATCAGATTTCCACAATCCATAAGAATTTTCAATTTGATTTCTGGATTTGATTGTGTGTAGTTTTTAGCATCAACGTTTCAGATCACACTCTGTGATCCATCATCAGGATGAGAGCAAAGAGCATGAAGGAATGTAAAAATGATGGATCACGGAGTGTGATCCGAAACGTTGATGCTAAAAACTACACACAATCAAATCCAGAAATCAAATTGAAAATCCTAAATATTATATTACACTTAAAAAATAAAGTAACAATACACTTTAAAAAATAAAGTAACAATGTAGATACCATAAACTAATATTAAATTTACATAATAAATTTCTCTATTTAAAAATGATTTATAAAAATCATTATTCTACTTATTTTATATTCAATCTATTTATAACAAACATTTGAAACTATTATTTAGTATAACAAACCCAAATCCTCTACATTCTACCTTGATTTAAATTGAGAAGATTATCATAAAATTGAGAAGCCTCTACCACCAACTTTGCTTAACGCAAGAAGACAAAAAAGGACAGATTTGTTTAAATGCTATATAACTCATAAAATTTTGAGAGAATATGGAGAAGTTTAGAAAAAGTAACCCAAAAAGACTTAAATGAATGAAACAAAATTAGTTCAGAAGTCATCATATTTTTATTGTTTTACATGAAACAAATTTTTTTTACGATTTTATAATTTAAATAATACTAATAATAATACCAGATTCACAAAACCTACTATTTTTTTGCAATTTTTTTTGTTGTTTTCCACCACAAAATATGGAGATCACCAAAAACAAATGCATGAAAATCCTGAAATTTGCAATGATGCATTTTGCATGAGAATAACTTATGATCTTTCATAATTGCCTCTCTCACTTACTGTTATTTTAACATTTTTCTTTCTATGAGAAAAATATATGATCTTTAGATAGATTTATACAACTTGTAACCTCTTCTACAAATACTCACATTTTTGAGTAAATGACTATTGGTGCAAGAACATAGCATATATTGGGAGACACTTTGAAAATACCATTTTTAACCATTCTCTATTCGACAATCTCTATAGAAAAATCCATGAATACCCAAAAACCAACACTTTAATTTTAAGAACATACGAAAATACACCCCAAAAAAAATCGTCAAAATCGACTTACAATTTAAAATCTGTAAGTTAGCCTAGACTACGATTGGATTGCCTCCCTACTAATACAATGTCTTTGTTCAGTGAAAGTTGTATACCATTTTTGTCAATTACCTACCAAGAGTGGGGTGAACACGTTCACGTTCACGTTCCCATCAAACTTGGCTGCCCGCGTTTACCATTTTCGTCATAAGTAAAGTTTAATATTCCCGGCTATGCTCTTTTAATAATGTCTTCTGCTTTATAACCACACGCGTCGGTTGATGATTCGTTAGCTTTCATGTCACCTGTCTTTGCACCTGCCGGCGGGCCCCTTCTGAGGACGGAACTGTTGAACGCGATTTAGCGCAATGTAATGTATTTTCACGTCCGCTTGGCTTTCAATGGATTTAGATGGCACAGGGAGAGCCATACTGCATAAGCGATCGCAGGAGGGGAAGAAATCGAGGAGCTTGTCTGTTTAATAGTTTTCATCTCGACAAGCGGAATCACTTGGCGACACATCTGTGAGTTTTCTGAGATTTTTTGGTCATGTATGGATGATTAATTTTGTTGTATTGCGCAGAATAGCACGAACAACATTTTGTTTGTTTTCTTCTGGTTTTGGGTTCTTTTCATTTGAACGTTTTGGTGTGTTATGAAAGAGATTCAGGGTAGATTTGTAGGTTTTGAGCGTTATAATGCATTTGGAGTTAAACTGGGTTAGATTTGTTTGAACGAGCTTTGTGTTTTTGGGACAACGGTGGGTTGGATGGCTTTTAATCAGTAATTTACTGTACGTTGACGTTACATTGGGCTTGAATGTGTTTTATGAGCGATTTAGTGTGTTTTTGTTTTAGACGAGGCTGGATTGTAGGGATTGACGATTGGGGCAATATGAATAATTGAATAATTGACGGCATCTTGTATGAAGGTTGTGTTGAAACTGATTGAAAACAAAAGAAAATGACGACATCTGGTTTGTGTATTTAGTTTTTATGAGCTTTTAAACTTTTGTTGGAGCTAAATTAACCTGGATTGTAAGAGTCAAGGGTTTGTAGGTTTTAGATGAATGTGACAGTGTGAATAATTTGTAATTTGACGGCATGTTGTTCACAGTTTTATTTAAGTCCGATCGAAAGCTTTGTGGGCGCATTGAATGGACTTTGTGTTATTATTGTTCGTAAAAAATCAAGAAAGTTTTTCAAATAAATGAAGTTTTTAAATGTTTCTGGATGTGTAGTTATCGCATGAATTCAGTGTTACCCGTAGATTCTTACGTTTCAACCTCCTGGAAATATTACAGGAGCTTTGGATTTGCCCGCATGGTAGAGTGGAGATGCAAATTTTAGATTTCTTTGTCTTGTATGACAAGTTTTCTGCTGTCATCATCTATTCTTTGTGAAATTACTGTTGTAGAGCACATGTTCAACCTATTAGTTGGCCGTATATGATGGATCGGATTTAATTTAAAGATTTCAGTGTAAGGCAGATTGATTTTCGGCAGATTCAGCTTCCGATCCTTTCTTCGGAAATACTTGAAAGGTGGATGGAATTTTCAAAGGATCTTCAATGAGTATTGGCAATCTTTGAGGAATATTGGAAAGAAAAAAGTTTGCCGAAAGTTTCCGTTCACATATGTCAAACAGTGACAGAATGGGCCTGTGAATGGAATGTAATTGTTTTCATTAGCAGTGGCATGTTCCATAGGGTGTTTTGTGAGGTTCGACGTTGATTTATTTTTCCTTTTGTGGCGAGAAAGGCCGCTGGTCGGGTTTAAGGCATTCCGTGATAAGAACTCAATGATTACTTGGCTTTAATTCAAAGTGTGAGCTGTTGCTAATATTTAACTATGGAAACTCTTGTTCTTCCTGCACAAGATCAATTTGCCCATGCGCAGAACCATAGACTAATCGGAGCAGAATGTTACTCACAGAATAAATATGAAAAACAGTGGGAAAATCCTGCAATTAAGTCATCCCAGCAACAAGAGAAGAATGCTAAAAATAATGGCTTTGAAAGGGGTTTTTCTTCAAATCCAGGTAAGTTACACCAACATGAGAAGGGTTGCTCATCTTCTCCAGTTTTTCCAAACGAGAAGCCAATTCTTTCCAAATATACTTCACCGGTTACTTTTCAAGAAGGATATATCATATCGCCTGGGAGGAGATGGCACAGTATGCCTTGTAAATTATCTTTTGAAAGCAATGATTCTTCAATCCAAACAACCGACCAGGGGTTTGTATTTCCACGCCATCCTCGGCCATCAAAATTTGAAAATGGAAGAACTTCAAGATTGGATACCAAAAACAGAACTTTGTGTCATCCTGCCATGAATAAAAAGAGAACTGGTTGTGATTGGAAACCTGTGGAATCTGGATCGCAGAATTGCAGAGCAGTTCCCATTCCTAAACAGATGAACTCAGAAAGAAAGTCTCCTAGTCCAAGCTATGAAATAAACATAAGCAATGAGGTCTCTTCGATCTCACCACCACCCTCTCCAACTGAGAATTGGGCAGGGCCTGCATACTCCAATTCCCCTCCACCAAGCTCATTGCCATTTCCAAAATTTTCAATGCGACAAATGAGAAGTGTTTCCTTGGAGCTGCCATCTAAAAGCAGCGAATTCAGTGATGCCTTGAGTACTGAGGCTTTATGCACATCATCCTGGTCGGTGCCTACTTCTCCTTCAAGAGAAGTGACGCCTGTAGTTGTACAAGGCTTTGTAGCAGATGTTGCATCTGCCACCAAGAATTTGAAGCGGATCTTGCACCTGGATCTTGGTGATTGATAAGAAGAAAGATTCAGATGGATAACTGTATAGAGATGTAGATAAGTGCAGCTATGGTGCCTCAAGTAATCTGTAATTAACAATGCTCACTGGCAATAGGTTCTAATAGTGACTGCATAACATGAAGCCGTGAGATGAGGTCCCTAGACTTGTAACTTGTACAAATTGCCAAGCCTTGTGAATGGAGATAGTAAAGAGTACTTTGCACTGCTCTTTTTCCATTGTATGGTGCGTGGCAGCCAAGAGTTAAAAAAGAGAGACCCCCCCCCCAAAAAAAAAGAAGAAAAAAGAAAAAGAAAAAATATTAAATTTTCTTTCAAGTAGGTGGTTAGAGCACTCTTCAGCAAAGGCATAAGATTGTTGTATATACAGATTCTATGATCAGTACTGGAGTTATTCAGGTACGTTCCTGTTCTCTGTTCTAATGACAAACTAAAATTAGATGTAATGTTTTTGGTTGTTTCACTAGGAAACCCCTTTTAATCATTGCAGATGAAGTTTAACTCTCAACAAGCACACATTATACAACATTAGCATTAACACAAGAAAGCAACCGCACAATTGTAAGGGGCAGAATCCCAAATTGAAATAGATAGTTGCAACGTTGATTAATTTAAAGATAAATAATCATAATTTGCTTCTAGTCCAAAAGAAAATTACAGGTGTTCTTTTGGTTGACTGATAGTTTATTAACCTTTCACAGGACATGGATTGCATGAATGTTCTCAATTGCTTGGAGGATCAATATATTTCCAGTTGTACAATATCTGTAAAGTGGGATGACGTTTCAGCATACCCTGTTGTAAATTTACCCTGCTTGATAGCTTTGAAGAGTTTTAGCAAGATGAGGAGGAAACATATGCTCACTTGGTGTTCTTAATTTGCCTGACATGACGCTATTTGTGATTGAAAGTAATTGTTAGACATTGCATGCCTTTTCTACTTTGAAGTAACTGTCAAGTTTCTGGAAGATTCCCCTGTTATACTTCTCTATAAATACCTCCATACCTTTCTATATTCTAAAATAGAGCTTAGTAGAGTAGAGCTCTTCTCCAACTTGCACAGCCTTTTTTGTTTGTTCAGTTTGGAAGTGCTTTCATGGTTTAAGCTAAGTTACCATTATCAACCACATGGTTCTTTAACCTTTTGTAAGTTGTCTCGAACCCTGTTTCTAGCATTCTGTAAAGAAAACAGTCTCTCTCCCAACATTTCCTAATTTTTGTAGGGAAAATGAAAGGGATGTATAGAGGGATCTGTGTTAGACTGGTTGCTATGTTTCCCAAGTGAATGGCTTAACCTAATGCAAAACTGTAGGTTACATGGTTAGACATAGGTACATAGGTGTATACTGTATATGTATTTGTGACTTGTGCTTGGAAACTTAGGGTGCTATCCTTGAAAATCTGTCTACTTCCTGGAGTTTCATCTTCAAATATATAGCTCTGCATGGATTGCAGAAAATATTGTTATATTCAACGGCAAATGTCTTGCTACATCTCCAGGGTACAAGGTATGCTTTTCCCATTTGTGTTGGGACTCTCCTTTTGGATATGCGACTTGAATTTCAGTATAGCAATACTAAAATATGTTAGAGCAATTGAATGCAAAACATTTCTATTCTGCAAGTTTATATTGTCTCATTTAATTATATTTAAAATGCAGGCTATTACCTTTGCGAACTTTTGGGTACAAACCATCAACTTGCTGTATGTTATTTTGAAACTTCATCCACAATGTCCTTCAATGCTGTCAAAGATGTTGGAAGGGAGTTCAAAGCAAAGTGGTGTCAGCCCGAGGTGCAATTTCTGCCCTTGTTATACTAGTGGCAGTAGAGACAGGTTGATTACCATTTAATACTTAATGCCAAGATGTAAGATATGTTGCAGGTCAACTGCTATTTGTTACTTAATGCCTTTAATCTTAGTTCTTTCAATAAGGCTCTACTGGATGGTGCTTCAATGCCTGCTAGTGTGCATTACGAGGCATGTTGATGGATAAGACGTAATATCCTTCAAAAGAAGATTTACAAGGTCATTTCATTTTGCATTAAGATCATAAGTCCTAGGTCTTTAGCTGTTTCTAGAAGGCTCTTTAGGGTGAAGGTTCAAACAGTTTTTCAGATATTTATTAGGAAATAAAAATCCAAGAATGAATACTGGAGGTCATAGAACCTGACTAGCATGACTTGCTTATTCTCTAAGTGCTTATAGGTGATACTCTACATGTGGGTTAAATATGTGTCTTGAAGTTGTCTGATGGTTACAGTGTTGATGTGGTGTAATTTTAACTGTCAATGTCATGAATTCCAGTGATGTCTTCTAGATGTGCATGCCGAGGACACCATTGGCAAATTATAAGAAAAATGTGAAGGAATATCATTTTTCTGTTTTATATTTTATTTGAAAAGATATTACACAGGTCAGGTAGCATTCAAAACTGTTCCAAGGAACTTTCTAGAAACGACATATACATCCTAATTGAACTGGTTGCAAAGCTCTTCACAAACTTTAATAATAGTGCAAGCCAGCAAACATAAGCTTCACCTGCACTAATGTTCTTCATCAGCAAGAAAAGTAAAATTTAAAGGACTTTAGTCTTTACTCATCATTATTGATAAATATGCATGATGGATTCACTGGCATTATTATGTGCCACCTTTCATACACAATGCTAGCAAAAAAATAAATTGTGAAAAATTGGAAAATAAGACATTATTTAAGGTAACATTTCAGAAATCAACAGTAATTAATTTTGTAAAACTTAAGATAGAAAAACTGTAAAGGACATAAATTATTAGCAACATTAACAATTGCATTACTTTGGAAATCAGCTTCGGCAATAACAATTAAGATCAGATCACAGGAATGATCATCATGGAAGAGTGCTGTGCCTTGAAATTTTTAACTTCTTGGGCATCATCATTATCATCACCACACCATATATTTGTATCCGAAGCTTTACTTTTGAGTGCAATCATTAGCAGAACCAATGGGGCAAGCGTCATGATCGCACATAGACGATTAATGTATTGATATAATGCCTAGGAGGTGGAGCTGAATAAATTTCTCAAGTCCCAGACTGTTCAAAGACCTTCCAATTCATCTGTAGAAACTAGAAACCTTTAAAATCTGCAAATGGATATGTACAAATTCCATTAGCATCCAGTATGTTTATTTTTGACCAAATACCAAATCAATGACTGTCTTTACCGAAGCAATTGGCTTTCAACACAAATCATGTCTGCTAGCTATACGCCTTTAATATATTCAGATAAATCCCAGGTTTTGTGAGATCTTATAGCAAAACTAGATTGTTTTTGACAAAGTATCAAATCAATGACCTTCTTTACCAAAGCAATTGGCTTTCCAACACAAATTGTGTCTGCAAGCTATATGCCTCTAATATATTCAAATAAATCCCAGGTTTTATGAGATCTTATAGAAAAACCAGATTCAGGTAAGGGGGTGGTCTTCGAATGGAGCTTATCTCATGGAAAACCATGTAGAGCAAGATTATGGGCCTGCAGATTTAGATTTACTTGGTCTTCAATGTCGATGGCGTCAGAAATGTTCAATTGGGGTGTTTATAGCTCTGTATGATCTTCTGTTTATAATATTAGTTGTCCGGATGGCATCTTAGTATCAAGCTTTGGTGGCTCTAGTTCTGTTAAAAATGTAGATTCATCAACAAGATCAATTATCTAGTCAACATGATAGTCTCTGCCTCAACTGTATTCAGATAAATCCCAGGTTTTATGAGATCGTATGGCAAAACCGGATTCAGCTAAGGGGGTGGTCTTTGAATGGAGCTTATCTCATGGAAAACCATGTAGAGCAAGATTATGGGCCTGCAGATTTAGATTTACTTGGTCTTCAGTGTCAATGGCATCAGAAATGTTCAATGGGGTGTTTATAGCTCTGTAAGATCTTCTGTTTATAATATTAGTTGTCCGGATGGCATCTTATTATCAAGCTTTGGTGGCTCTAGTTCTGTTGAAAATGTAGATTCATCAACAAGATCAATTATCTAGTCAACATGATAAGTAGAACCAAAGCACAGCTGGATCAGATTATCATACACAGAAAATATGAGAATCAGAATAAGTAAAAGCCCTGTCCACCTAGAAAATATTTTGACAATTGTTAAAACATGAGAAGCATTTCATTTTCCTATATTTTGCTGAAAGGGAACCTTTATTTCCAGCACAGGCTCTGATTATTCTTTCTTGCTGGTCATCACCTGACTTTAAGGAAAGATATTACTCAAGGTGGGAGAAGCTGGCACGGTATGCTTTGTATGTTGTTTGGTAGAAGTGACAATTCATTGGTTGTAGCAAATGACCAAGGGTTTTGATTTACCCTGCACAATCCACGGTTTTGGTCACCAAACATAAAAAAGGAAGATTGGATGTTTAATAGAGTCTGATGCTATTCTACCCTGAACACAGGGAAGTTAAAAAGAAAAAAAATCTAATCAGGATTGGAAATCTGTGAAACTGGATCAAGATTTTGAAAGTAATCTCATTGCTAATTAACACTCTAGAAAGAAAATCTTTTCACATGAGCAATGAGGGCATCCAATTTTAGCAACCAACCTCTATAAAATAGAGGACTGGGCAGGAACTGCATAGTCTGATTCCCATCTTAGTACTTCACCTCTTCAAAAAACTCAAGGCAAGAAATATGAATTTCTTCACTGGAATTACTTTCTGAACAGAAAATGAATTTAACAAGGCCTTATATAGGGGGGTATTTGCACCATCACTGCTGGTACTTCCAGGGACATTGCCACCTTTGGGGCAAGGTTGTTACAGATGATGCATTGTCCGATTTTGGATCTGGATCACAGCAACTCATGTAAAGGAAGACTAATGCGCAGAGTATCTCTACTTGACCTCACTCCATGTCAGTGTTATAACACTGGCGTTATTGCATAAAACTGTTACATGAAAAGGCTGAACAGGCTGCAGAGGCTTTGAGAGTGGGATTGGATAAGAGTTACTAACAATGATTGGCAGTCCACAGTAAATAATTTGAAAAAGAAAGAAAATAAAATATTAAGGCTCGATATTTGAGCATGAGGTTTAGTGCAATCTCCATCAAAGACGAGAGTATCATATAAAGTCAGAATCAGTAGTTTTTCAGGTATGTTTGGGTTCTTTGCTTGAAGGGCAGTTTAAATAGATACCTGTACTCTATATTGCAAGAAATGCAACCTAAAGCACCATTTTGTGTTTTAATAGCTTGCAACAGTTTACCATTGGTAGCAGCTGCTTGGCCTTCTAATTTTCCGTTATCTTATGTTTTTTAATTTTGTTAACATTTATATTACTTAAATATGAGCAATATAAAATATCACGTTTTAATTAATACAATTAAATAATATATTATATATATGACACTATGGATTTTCACTATGGTGCTCAGTTTGCCAGGAATGCTGGACTACTCCAGGCTGAGTTCTAGTCTTTGTTCGGGTTTGGTTATATGGTAAAATTATGAAAATTGGCCTGTACCGTAAAGGTGCATGTAGCCTCTCAACTGGCTGGGACTACTGCTCCATACTAGTTTTAGAAAGCAAAAAGTAAAAATTGTATTGGGCTGATAAAAAAACAGTGATTTTTCTGTAGTTTTTCAAATTGAGTCCCATGTAATTGAATTCATCTTACTTTTTTTTGCCAATTCAATCTGTATTACCAAGTAATGCAACTATTATATAGACTATTATATCGGCTTTTTCTCACACTCAGATTTGTCTCACGGCTGTTAATGGTTTGACGCTCGTGGTTTTCCGTTTACAGCTTGTGGTTAGCTTGTGGTTACCTGTATCGCTCCAACAGTCAACCATTTATCAACAGTGGCATACCATTTAATCGACCTGAATATCTCATAATTGCATCATCAGAGGAATTTAATGAGGGCTTTGGAGTTGTTGACGATCACCGGAAGTTTGTGAAGCCAAGAAAATTGCCGTGTTGTGGTGAGAGTTTTGGGCTCTTCAGTGCGGCACTGCTACCCAAGCGACAGTTCCACCATCGTCCATAGTCCAATCTCTCACGCTGTCTCACGCTCGAAACCAGTTTGCAGAGTGGTTTTCGTGACAACAGATGGTAGTTTCCGTTTATAGTTTAGGTTTTTCATTTTCCAGTCTGTCATTCCGTGTGCTGTTTATTTTGATCATTTTCCCTCTGCCATGCTTCGTGCGTTTAATCATGCCCAGTGCCGTGGATTCATCTGCATTTGTGTTTTGAGATTACAGCCCTTGAGCAAGTGTACAACTGCCACATTTAGTATTCAACTGTTTGTAGTATTCAACTGCAGTGCATGCTTGGTTTGTCAGTTCTTCGATTATGATAACGTGTTTGAGATCATACAGGTGCATTTAATTTACAACCACATTCTGTCCAAAAACTATTTTCGTTGATACATATCCTATTGTTCTTGCCCATAAATTATATAAAAACTGCACAGTTATTTATTCCATGAACATTTGAATACAAACTCAATTTGGACAAGATTTGAGGTTAGGGAGCACAAACTGAATATAACTGCTGCTTGTTTTAAGGTATTTACATTTCATCTTGTTTCTCTAGCCGAAAAACCTAAAATCTGTTTGTTGCAAATTCACTAAGCACGAAAAAGATGTAAAATCAATTCCAATGCACATAACTGAATTATCATTTTAGGTTTATGTTTTTTCCTCCTCTGTTCCCTTTATTTGATGTATCCTTGTAAACTAGTTTAAGGCTGTCACCGTTGAGTTGAAGAACTACGCAGCCGATCAACTATACCCTGCACTAGGTTTACTTGAACATAATAACATTATCATTACATTATTCTCAATGTAAATTTAGGGCAATGTTTATTCATTTATTTTACTATTCACATATATAAAGCTAGTAATTGTTAATGTGTTTTACTATAATCTGGGCGATAGTTATTTTGACTTAATACTTAATTACTGATCTCTAATTTCTATTTTGAAGGCAACTACTATTAGATGTAGTTTACACTATGTCTATTTACTGGCTTGATTCATGCTATCATAAAGAGATTTAATTATTGTATTTATATAGCTCGCAGAATTTAGCTTCGATTTTACTTTGTGAAGATGTGACTTTCAGTAAATTGTAGCTTTTATAGTTTTAGTATGAAAATTGTGATATAAAGAAAAATATCTTTTATAAAAGCTATATTTAGATTGAGTATATATTTAGAGTCAGGGATGTTCTTTTTCCTTTCTCACTTATATGGTTTTTTGAAGATTTTTTTTCATGAATTTTATGAGCTATAGAAGCACAAGCATGCAACCTCCAAAGCCTCTGTTCCAGTAGGAAGTTCCCAAGGGAAAAAAAAAGGAAGAAATAACTACTATTTGTTTGGCGTTCAACAATGGCTGCATGGTGAAGAGGCATTTTTAACCGCACTTCCAATAGTACCATGGGTTTAACTTATACATAAGAGTTGCCTATAAGACAAATGACCACTTCTAGGGCAACAAAGAATCTTTCTTGTAAAAGCTTCTCTACGGATCATAATAGAGGCACAGGCATTTTCATAGTTTACCATTTGCCAAACTACGACTATTTAGAGCTCTTGTTCTCTTCAATGGACAATGCTACTGAAGTACCAGAAAACATACATATATTAAATACAAGTTTATCAATTGGTCCTCAAACAATCCTTGACAAAAGGTTTCTAGTTCTTTCTAGATCATGCCAACTTATGTGTACACGAGTTGATAGTAATAATCCACTATATTGCTTTACATATGAGGTGAAAGCTGGAGAAATTACAATCATCTGCAAGAATCTATTGGACTATTCCCTTTGGCCATTCACCCATGAAGAATGTTTAGCAATACGAGGAATCTTTTTTGACAAAATTGGAAATATTTAGTTCTATAATTGCTTTTAGGAAAAAAAAACAATTCAAAGAACCATTTAAACTTTTTTCCCAAGCATTATGATATTTAAACTCGATCACTCACGGAGCCCATTTGAATTTTTAATAATAAAATCTTGTGGAAAAAGAAGCTCTTATACACAAGTTGAATGACTATGTTCGGCCAAGAAAGTGTCTATACTGTTCTGGATTCAATTTGAGTTCACATCCACACCTCTTATGAAAGGTTTATCAAAAATATAATTTCAAGAATTAATTAAGTACTGATCTTTTTAAAGATTTTTCTTCTTTAATTTGTTCCCAGATTTCATGTTTTTAGTTTGATAGTTGTGTTTGGCTAAGATGAAGGGAAAAACACAAGGGAGATTGCAAATACAAAAACCAACTGACACACAGACTCAGTTGATTAATATGTGGAGATTGAGCTCTTTCCATTAACCAGTCAATTAAAATGACAGTCTAAAGAGATATATAGATCATTCAACTCAAATAAGTAGATCCAAAAAGAATATCTTAATTCTTCCCCCATCGCACAAAATTCTTTTACTCAAAAAGACAATACTCAATGCAATGCATAATATCTAGAACTCAAAAAAGTAGATCCAAAAAGAATATCTTAATTCTTTCCCATCACACAAATTTTTTTTACTCAAAAAGACAATACTCAATGCAATGCATAATATCTGGAACTCTCGCTCTTACAAATAAAACTGTACTTACAAAAAACAGAGTTTTTTTTTTCTTTTTTCCATCGGTACAGAAATTAGAGTTATTGCTCTTACAATAAACAGAGAAATGAAATTTCAAAACTAAGCTGCTGCTTTTACAAGGGAAATAAACTTAAAGACTTTCTATTACTTGAATGAGTTGTTGTTCTTACAAAATAGAGTTACTGTTCCTCTGTGTTATCTACATTGCCCAAGAACCTCTATTTATAATGAAAATTCTTATCTAAACATTTATGAAGAGCTCTGTTATTTCACATGACTGTATATGGGATACTATCAATATCACAATCATGACTATTTTTAGATTGTAGTGAATTGTGTTTTTATTGTTGGTAATTGTTAATCAGTTGTTGGGTTAAAGCTTGAGAGATTAGTTTAAGAAAGAGCTTCAAAAAGAATCTTGGGCATGAGATTATTAGACTTATAAAATAAGGGTTTGAGCAACTCTTATTGGGGAGTTGTAGTTTAGAGCTGTGTACATTTTCAATAGGAGTCTAATTACACTTGACAAGATGACTCCATATGAAGCGTGGTATGTGTTGGTGCCCAAAAATGAAGGATTAGATTTGGCCAACTGACAGGTACACACTACTACATCTACGATTCTGGCTTCGTTAGGCCAAGGTTGGTAGGCCTGATTCCACTTCAATTTGAATAATCTTTTATGATGCCTGGCTGCATACACAGACAATCAAATTTCCTCCCAAGGTGGTAAACCGTCCTTGGAGGTAAACGATACAATCTCTTGATAACTTTAATCTTATAAAATCTAAACTAAAGATTGAATTATCACTAAAACCTAATTACTAATGCTTGAAGGAAAGTAATTATATAAAATTGTAAACTACAAAAGGAGAAACAGATTAGCAGTTTTCAAACATTAATAAGATCAGTGCCTAATGAGCATTTGGGTTATAGAGTCAAAAATTCCAATCCTACGTATAATCAAAGAGTTTTAAGAAAACTCACTTTAATAAAGTAAGACTATCCTTCCACAGGGTTCTGCTTAATTCACAAATCAAAATAAATTTATACGACTAGTCCTATCGAATTTAACTCAAACTAAGAGACCGATAAGAACAATAGTAAGTACTCAAACCATACAATTGATATTCGAGTTGCATATATTTAACTTTGAATTACGATATCCAGGGAACACTCATATATACAGAGTATCTGAAAAATTGAATGAAATAATAACATATAACTTCAAATAAACAAAAAACAACTTATCTCATTTGATATTGAAAATTTGTGCAGTATCCGTTCTCTTCGGGAGTTGTATTCCCAAAAAATCTCTTTGTAATCCTTTTAAGTTTATTTTGATTCAATATTTATATGTTTTCAAAGGTTCATTGTGAAAAGACCCGCCCTTTCACAGGATTAGGTCCTGGCAACTAACCATCAATAAATATAAATTAAACCATAATTGGCTTGATGATCCATATGTTTACAATGTAAAACCCCTGCACACAAAATCCAATATTAGGTAACTTTTAACAAATTTAAAATATAGGGATTATTATATTTAATAATGTTTTCAAATTTCTAAAATGATCCTATATTAAAATTTATTTGTTTTAATTTAAATAAATAATGTATCGAAATAAATAATCAATAAAACCATGATATAGGAACATCATTTATATGCATATAAATATATTTGATAATATAAACTAAATACAATAAAGTTTAAACATTTAATCGTAGGTACCTATTTTAATTATCAAAATACAAAAATCTTATTAGTAAGGTGAAACTTAAAATCTATTAATAAGAATATAATATTATGTTTTGATTTAGATTTTACTTTCAAATTCTAAACATGATATATATCCTTTTCAAAAATACGAAACAATACTAATTTCATATGAGTATACTTCTAAAATAAAGGGAAATACTTACCCTAATTATGCACCTTTATAAAACAAATTTTTTAAAAAACATAATGAAAGGAGCATAAGCATTCAAATCACCCAAATAATATTTCCAAAAATGAGAAAGTTAAATACAAATCAAATAAAGTAAAATACAATCCATTATACCCTTTTACCCTAATAGTTTGATTTAAAAAAAAAAAATTAATATAGGGTAAAGGAAAAGATTACATTTTAAGTATTTTGAAAACTTAAATTTATGCCAAAGATATTAAAATAATCTCAAAACACATAAACATAATTACCCTATTACGTTATGTCACTTTATTTAGGGTAAATTAAGAAAAGACCTAAAAAGGATTACATTAGTAAAAATCTAAATCTCATCAAAATGTAAAATCTTTTAAAACACATAATATGAAAGAAATTCAATTACTTTTATTTACCCTAGTAAAATATTCATATTAGTAAT
>MU225631.1:1343325-1355263 GCA_018584345.1 Thuja plicata | reverse complement strand
TTTCTTCATTCTGGGGGGACTTTAGTGTCTCATCCCTCTCTCATGGGGGGGCTGGTTGTACTTATGGTCTTGAGAGAGTCTCTTGAGCCATTTCTTTTCTGCATTCTTCTATCTCTTTTTGGAGAGGGGTTTTTCCCACTGGGTTTTCTTATTTGTCTCCGATTTGCAGAGATTTCCTTGTACTGGGTACCTGATCAGGCCTTGTTGCCGGGACCCATTTCTTGCTTTCTTAGTCTTGCTAGGTCTGCTTTCTCCCTGCGTTCAGCTTAAGGGGGGGTGTTAGAGTATTATTTCATTTTACTCTAGTTNCTTAAGCGTCTCTTAGGTGCATTATTAATTAACTCTTAATTAATAATGTGCATCCTTGTATTTCCCTTTTAGGGTTTCGTTCACCTTTTTAAGGTTGAACTTTGTAATTGTCTCTCATTAATTCAGATTATAATTTCGCTCTCACTTTCTGAGCAACTTCTAAGTTCTTCAGCCTTTTCATCTTTGTGCTTCTACTTTGTATCAGGTTCTTGCATGCAGGTGTATTCGGGGTCTGTGGATTTGCATGTTTGCAAAATCCTACAATAAGTTCCTACTGGAATGAAGGACAAGGTAGTGGTGAAAGGAGGAAGTTTAGTGATAGTTATTTCAAATGTGGTGGATCATGACATAGAGTCTTTGAATGCAAGAAAGGTAACTCTGAGAAGAAGGCTGAAGGCAGTCAGAGAACAACATTTGCTGATGAAAAGTCCACCAGTTCGTCTTTGAATGCAAGAAAAGTAACTCTGAGAAGAAGGCTGAAGGCAGTCAGAGAACAAAATTTTCTTAGAAGAGTCCACTGGTTCAATGAACAACAATAGAGCAGAGGAAGGTGCAACCTTGATGACTAGGAGAATCATATACCATAGAGAACAAGAGTAGTCTATACATAGGAAGAATTTGTTTAGAATCAGATGTAAGGTACGAAACAAGATATGTAATGTGGTCATAGACAGTGGCAGTCCTGATAATCTTGCTTTAGAGGAGTTGGTTGACAAAGTGAAGTTGCAGAGGATGGAGCATCCTAAACCCTATCAGATTGCATGGATACAAGATGAACACAAGGTATTGGTAAGTGAACAATTCCTAGTTAAATTCAAGATCGGGAGTTATTATGATGAGATTTTGTGTGATATTATGCATATGGATGTGTGTCATATCTTGTTGGGTAGACCATGGTAGTATGATAGGCGAGCTATGCATGATGGTAGAAAGAATGTATACACTATTGTTGCTAATGGGATGAAACCAAATTTGTTACCTTTAGAGGAACCTCTTAAGAGTGAAGTATGTACCAGTGCAAGAATTTGTTTAGTGGATGACAAGAATTTTTTGGATGACATGAAGCATAACAATGTGTGTTTTTCTTTAGTACCTAAGGAGTCTCCGAAGAATGTTTTGATAGAAGAACATCCTAAAGAAACCACTAGATTCTTGAATGAGTATGTTGACATTATATATGAGAATGTACTTGATGGATTACCATTGGTAAGGAGTTTAGTCATTGCATGGATTTAATACCAGGGGCTAGTATACCTAATAAAACATCATATAGGATGACACTGACAAAGAATGAATAACTCAATAAGAAAGTACAAGATTTGTTGCAGAGAGGGTTGATCAGAGAAACTTTGAGTCCATGTGCAATGCCTACAGTGTCAACACCTAAGAAAGATGGAGAGTGGAGGATGTGTATTGATTCAAAAGCTATCAACCATATTACAATTAAGTATCGGTTTCCTTTGCCAAGGATGGATGATTTGATGGATTGTTTGAGTGGAGCTAAGTATTTCACCAAGATAGACATGAAGAGTGGATATCATTAGATTAGAATAAGAGAAGGCGATGAGTGGAAGACTACATTTAAGAAAAATGAAGGATTGTATGAGTGGTTGGTAATGCCTTTTGGATTGTCTAATGCACCTAGTACTTTCATGAGGCTAATGAATGAAGTCTTGAAGAGATTCTTGGGTAATTTTGTCATTGTGTATTTGGATGATATCTTGATTTTTAGTAAGAGAAAAGAGGAACCTTTGATGCGTGCTAAACAAGTATTGCAAAGGTTAAGGGAAGAGAAGTTGTTGATAAACATCAAGAAGTGTACTTTCATGAAAGAGGATTTAGTATACTTGGGAATTGTAATATCTGCTGAAGGATTGAAGATGGATCCTGAAAACATGAAAGCCATTGTTGAGTGGCCTACATCGAAGAATGTTTGAGAGGTAAGATCATTTCATGGGTTGACAAGTTTCTATTAGAAGTTCATCAGGACCTTTAGTTCAATCTGTGGAGTGATGACTTAAACTATGAAAAGAGATAGAAAGGAGTTCAAATGGACACATGGAGCACAAAGGAGTTTTGCATTGTTGAAGTAGAAAGTGATAGAACAACCAGTGTTAGCTTTACCTGATTTCAATAAGGTGTTTCAATTAGACTGTGATGCTAGTGGAAATGCATTTGGAGCTGTCTTGATTGAAGAAAGAAGACATGTTGCTTATTTCAGTGAGAATTTGAATGATGCTAAGAGAAGGTATTCAGTGTGTGATAAAGAATTCTATGCTATAATTCAAGCTTTGAAGAAGTGGAGAAATTATTTGTTACCTAGGGAGTTTGTACTGTATACTGATTATCTAGCATTGAAGTATTTTAGTAGCCAAGGTAAGTTGAATCAGAGACATGAGATGGGTTGAGTTTATGGAGAGCTATACATTTGTGTTGAAACATAAAAATGGTGTGACAAATAAAGTTTCTGATGCCTTGAGTAGGAGAAGAACTTTGTTGACTGAGATGAAGATTGCAGTAATGGGATTTGATGAATTGAAGCTCTTGTATGAGGAATATCTAGATTTCAGTGAACCTTGGAAGGCTTGTAAGGAACCTATTGTTGCTGATAGAAGTAAGTGGTTGGATTATTTAATTTAGGATGAAAATTTATTCAGAGGTAGTCAATTATGTATGGATAGGAGTTCCATGAGAGATAATTTGATTAAGGAGAAACATAGTGGAGGTTTAACATGATATTTTGACATTGATAAGACAATAGTTATGGTAAGTGAGAATTAATTTTGGCCACAAATTCAGAAGGATGTGAGGAATTTTGTACAAAGTTGTAAGGTATGTCAAGTTGCAAAAGGTAGTAGTAAGAATGTGGGGTTGTATATGCCTTTGACAGTACCGATAAGACCTTGGGAGGAGATTAGCATGGATTTTGTACTTGGTTTTCCTAGAACAAAGAGAGGCTATGATTCTATCTTTGTGGTTGTAAACATATTTTCTAAGATGGAACATTTTATTCCTTGTAAGAAGACTACAGATGCAGTGCATGTAGCTGATTTATTTTTTAGGGAGATTGTGAGGTTACATGGATTATCTAAGAGCATTGTTTCAGACATGGATAGTTGGTTTGTTGGTTATTTCTAGAAGACAATTTGGAAGAAGATGAAATCCAATTTCAAGTTTAGTTATACTTTTCATCCACAAATTGATGGACAAACATAGGTTGTGAACAAGATTTTAGGGAACTTGTTGAGGTGTTTAGTTGGAGATAAGCCTGGAAATTGGGATTTAGTTTTGCCACAACTGGAGTTTTCTTATAATAATTCAGTAAATAGGAGTACAGGGAAGACACAATTTGAAGTGGTTACTGGGTTTAATCCTAAGGGGGTAACAAAATTAAGGGATATCAGTCATGATGTTAATATGAGTGTTGAAGGAGAGGAATTTGTAGAGTTTATGATATCATTGCATGAAGGATTCCTACATCATGTGGAGGAAATGAATCAAGTTAATAAGAGGAGAGAAGACATGAAGAGGAGACAATGAATTTCAAGTAGGAGATGAAGTTATGGTATACTTTCAAAAGGGTAGGTTTCTTGTTGGAACTTATAAGAAGTTGAGGATGAAGAAATTTGGTCCTTGTAAGATCTTGAGGAAATTTGATTTGGGGAATGCATATGAAGTGGAATTACCAAAGGATAAGGATATATCACTAGTATTAAATGTAGTATATTTGTATGAGTATCATGAATTAGATTGCAGTAGCAGTGAAGGATCAGAAGTTGGACAACAATATCGTAAAAAATAGATGGAACATATCAAGCAAATTTTGGATAGCAAAGTTGGTCGAAGTACAAGAGGTAAGAAACATATGGGATATCTTGTCAAATGGAAGGACAGAACAGTGGAGGATTCTTCATAGATTTCTCAGGCTAAGGTTGACCACTTTGGTTTTCCTTTGGCCCCAGCAAAGTGAGAGGCCCACTTTTTATTAACCCTGGGTGTCTGATGCAGGAGCATCTTGGGATCTTAGCAATCTTCCATCAACCACAAATATTTGGTTTCATGTTTGATTAGTCTTTTGTTTCTATTGGCGGTCAATTTGTGGTTGTTCTTTTGTGTTGTGGTCGCTACAATGTGTTTGTGGCTTCATGTTGGACCTTATCCTATGGTCACACATCATTTGGATTCATCGCGTAGGAGATTTTGCTAATTCTTTGCTTGACTATCTTGTTCTTCTTTTTTCTGGCCAGTCATTATGTTTTCCGATCATTTCCTGATCTTCTGATAGGAATCTCCATATGCAATCATGCCAGCTCAATGATACGTTTGAGGCTGACTTATTTCTATGATCGCATCTCCTAGTTCTTTCATTGGAGGTTGTTACAGATGATTTGGGGCCTAAACTAGTTGTTATAACATGTTTTCTCAATTATTGGGAAATGTGATCTTTTCTGGGCTGACTTAGAAAAATACCAAACAACTATAGAGTTTAGGGAGTGGGTCTAATTGAATGAATTTATGGAAATCATATCAAAGAATGGAAATTATACTTGGACTAATAGAATATTAGGGCTAAGTCATGTAGCTAAAAAATTTGGTAGATTTTACTATAAAGGCAACAAGACAAAATTTAACTTTAACTTTAAAGCGTTGATCCTTCCCACTCCAGGCTCCGACCACTTCCCGGTCCAACTAACAATTGAAGAAGGTAATCGACCAATCAGATGTCCCTTCAAGTTTGAAAAGATGTGGTTGAGGTATGAGAATCTTCTAGAGATCATTGAGAAATGGTGAAGAGATGAGCAATATGATGGATCAATGGCTTTTATGTTTATGTCAAAACTAAAATCAATTAAGAAAAAAATGATTCAATATAATAAAGACCTTCTGGGGAATATCTTTGAGGCTAAAGAAGTTCTGGAGAATGAAATAGGAGAACTAAACAAGAAAGTGTCTGCAGAAGGAATGCGTTAGGAATCCTACCTTAAAGAGAAAGAATTACTCAATAAATATAAGGGTATTTTAGCCAAAGAGGAGATTTTTTGGCTTCAGAAGTTGAGGGAAACATGGTTAGCTGAAGATGACAAAAACATAGTTTTTTCATAATAGCACCAAAGCAAGAAAGAATTTGAACAAAATCATGAAAAATTACTAAATCAAAAGGAGAGGTATTGGAGGATCCAGAGAGTATAGCCAAAGAAGCTATAGCTTACTTTAACGATGTTGCCCCATTTTTTCTTGCATACCTTTAGACGAAAATGGAAGTTTAGTGTGTAACATTGGTCTTGAGGTCTTCATGAGAGTCCCGAGTCCAAGTCTAGTTTTCCCCTTAAGCTAGGAAGCCTTTATCAGATTTCCCCATTTGGCTTCTCTTTTGTAAACAAGAGGGAATTTGTATTTGAGATCATGTTTTATCGGGTAGGTTGAGTTCCCAAATCCGGTAAAGGTCATATTTCAGAGGTTTCTAACATTGGTTCTATTTACATTTGAAGTCCTTGGCATTGGCACTTCATTTTGCAGCATTAGCCAAAAATTGGTTTCAGGCTTCTCCTTGGCGAAAAATCACCTGCAGAGTGTGTTTTCCGTGGTGAGTAATCCCAAATTTTTCACTAGCCAGTAAGGCTTGAAAGTGGATAAGTTGGGGGTTAGAAAGATTATTGCAAACCAAATGCACCTCTATGGGCCAAAAGGAAAGATTAAATGAAGAAGAATCCAAAATGCAAGCTTATTGGAAGAAAAGCGGAAAATGGCTTCCCCACTACTCCAACAGGTGGGTTTCGACCCGCAGAGTACATTTTTCACCAAATCATTAAAATGGAAGAGCCTTGAAGAAGAATCTATCTCATAAGTGATCCAAGGTATAAAGAAGCTGGTGAAATCGACACACATCATTTTAGCATCTCAATAGGCTAAAATTCCCCCTCAATGGATTTTTGGGTAGAGAACACTCCAAAAGTATTTCCCTGCCCAAAAGGGAAGCAGAAAGGTAATTTTTCACCACCTCCAAAAAGTTAATGTTACGGTTATCTAAAGTGGAAAGCTATTTCTTAACGGCCCATAGGGGTAAAGTAATTAATTCAAATAAATCCATTTTACTTCATAAATTTTTTTTTCATAAATGCTTTAATCTCTTCATTTGTGTGGCGCTGGAAGTCAGCCGTTAAACGGTAAGAATTCAAAAGTTATAAGATCAGTGAAATTTTGCAAACATGAACTACCATCTATTTGACGAATTGTCTGAACTTGAAGCTCTTAACAATATTTTTTCTCTGCTCTTACATTCCTGAGAGATATCCCTAATTCCCGAGTCAAAATCAATAGAAGCATGGCCACTAAGTTTACGGGATTTGATGGGATGAACGGCATCACTTCTGACTAGCATAAAATATCAGACACCTCTCCAAAGTTCTTTGATATGTAGAGCTTCTAGAATAGATTGGGGGCAGACCAAATGCACCCTGTTACTAAAAAATTGAAGGAGAGTGGATTGGTTGAAGCCACTGGTTTTCCCGTTGTAGTTCAAGCGCCAGAGCTTGTTCCAGAATATATAGCTCGATATAATCTGGATACTAAGAAAATTATCCTGCCCAATGACATGGTGCTACTCTCCATTGACTGAGACTCCATCCAGAACTCCCTGCGCATTCTGGAGTAGGCTGAATATTCAGAGATGACATATAGTCGGGCGGTTACCAAGTATGGAGAAAAGAAGGCGGTGTGGAAGAAGAAAATAATGAAGTCATGGTTTCAAGAGCCGAGGAGTGCCAAGGGAAAGTTTCCTAAAACATTATACGACATGAACTTGAAGCCAAAAATCGTAGATATCTTGGTACTTCTCCACATGATCAGAGGTGAGAGCAATGCACTAAATTTTGTTGAGCATCATTTCTTCTTAGTCCAGGTGATCTTCTCTCAACACCATTTCATTGATTGGGCCCTTATGGTAAGCAAAAATCTCTCCAGTGCCCTAAGTAAAGCTAAACATCAGAATGAGCTCTACATGTCTTTAGTATTATTATATATATTGGCCACAATTCAAATTTGGCCAGGGCTTCCTAGATTAGAAGAATTTCTAGAAGATGTTAAGAGTTATGAATTCTTCCCCTGTTTGCAATTACATAACAGTTATGCTGAGTATCTCAAAGTTAATGATGCATTCACAATGAGACTGTGCAGGGAGCTACAGGGTTACCCAAAAAGGAGATTTTCTCCTAAAGCCATGGAATTTATCAACCAGTTTGGGTGCTACTTTATTCAATTTGTAGATTTCTCATACATTCGTCTTGCAGGATTCAATGACTCCCCTTTGAAGCTGCCCAAATATCCCGATGACATGATCATACTAGTTGAAGTAATGAGGCAAGAATTCCAAGTGAATATGATCTGTGTTGATGCTAAGAATAAAGGCTACGATTTCCCAATGACCATTGGAGCTTACATTTGTGCTTCCCGGTCTGAGGCAAAGAATGTTCTGAAAACATTCTAAAAAAGGTTCCAATTGGAGACATATGATGTTCTGAGGCCACAATATGATCCTATAAATTATGCCAGAGATCACCTGAAAATGAGTCATGCTATCCATCACATTGATGATATTTAAGATTATTGGGCCAATTGCGAGGATGACTTAGAAAGCAGAGAAAGATTCTAGACAAGGTTAACTATTGAACAAATCTAAAAGTTCAAAGTTAACATTGCAGTTGAAGGGCTAGAAGATGATGACAAACAGATGTATGATAATACATATTTAGAAAAGATAAAGCTCCTCCCTATAAGTTCTGAACCCATTCTAGGTCAAGCCATTAATAACTTGCAGACCTTGATGGGTGGGATCTACAAAAGAATGAAGCAGTGGGTCGAGTGGACGAAAGGCAGAAGGGAGAGGTCTGAAAGGAAGCCTCCTTCTCAATGAACTCCTGCAAAGGAGACTTCAAACATTCCCAAAAAATCCTCAGCAACAACCTCTCCTACAAAGGAGACTTCAAACATTCCCACAACATCCTCAGCAACAACCTCAACTATGGCTAAAGGATTAGTTTAGCCAGCGGGCGGAGGTGATGAACCTCCTAAGAAAGAGATCCCACTAGAGAAGACATGTGGAGAGGGCCCGCTTCCAGACATTAGCTCAACTAAAGAAGTAGTCTCCAAGGACCTGACCAAGTATGTAGTTGAGCTCACTAAAGGTGCAGGACCCAAGAAATCAATTAAGACTAATGTTGTAGACACACAAGTCGACACCTCGATTCAAGATACCCCGAGGTGAGGATCCCCTACTATAGTAGAGGTGGGTGAAGATAGCTCCAGTAATTCAGCTACAGAATCATATGAGGGGGTGGGGAAGCAAAAGAAAGCTACTTAAGTCATTAAATTAGTCTCCTCTCCTACCTCAGTGAACCCATTTACTTCCAAACCCAAAGCTTCTCCTCCGGTGATCAGGAAGTTGTTTATAGAAGAACTAGTCTCTGCTTCCAAAGTAACTAGTGTCGAATCTTGGATAGAGAACAGTCTAGAATGCAAGAGGAAGATAGTAGAGGAAGGGAAATCTAGCAAAGATACCCTTTCACAGGCCTTACAACCCAACACCACTGTGAGTAAAGTGAAGAAAATCAAGAAAATGTCTACACTAGGCCGAGAACCTGATACTGGGCATTTCACTATGGAAGTAGCCAAGCCTACGAAGGAGGGTAGATTTGAGGACATGACTGCCTCTAATTTTTAGTTGTAGTCATTTGATATGGGGTTGGCCCTTCATGATACCAAGGTGGATTGGTGGAAGTCTACCAATGTAGTGATTGAAGAAGAGCTCGAAGAGCTCAAGACTGCTAAAGTGCAACTCAAAGCAGAAGTTAGTGAGTTGACAAATTTCATCAGGCAACTCATCACTCAAATCGCTAGTGTTCCCAGTGCTCAAATCACTTTCAATCCCAATGCTACAGAGAATCAAGCTATCATTTCCAAGTTGCAAGAGGATAAGCATTTTGGGAAAATTGGTAGGAACTGGATCGAGAGACTCAGGTCTGAAGGGCTTGTAGTTGTTGAGCTGTTAGGTGATACTCTCCTAAAGTTGGAAAAGGAGAGAAATAACATTGACCAGAACTTGCAGACTCTCACGACGGAAAGAGTGAAGTGTCAAGAATGTATAGTAATGCTGCATGTAGCAGTGAAGATGAAGACACAGGAAGCAATAAAGGCCAAGATCTTGCAGAAGGGAGATGAGCCTTTGATTGAATGGCTCCAAAGTATGGAATTTAAGATTGAGATGATCATCCAAGCCGAAGCAGGGTTGCAGCAGACAAATGTCAAAATCAAAGAGGAGAAAAATAGAAATTTAAAACTCCTTCAAGGCCTCTGCATGGAATCACAGACAAGTGGCCATGGAAAGGAAATGATTGGAGTGACCAACATGCATAAATCCTTCTCAGAATATGTGGACAAATTGGTAGAGTAGTCTTCTTCTTGCCTGGATAAAGTACTAGATCTTCAGCAATTGAGTGGGTGTATCTACAAGGCTATGGAGGAGCTAAAGGATTGGGTAGACACTGTCAAATTTTTGGCCAAAAATCATTCCCAGTGGCTCATTAGATATACCAATGTCCACATCAATAGGCACGAAGAGCTCATCCCAATCATTATAGTTGTCGTCGCCTATAGGGATAAATCAAACAAGGGGAAGAAAGCTGAAGCATAGATAGATTCCTTCTTGTACTAAATTTTGATAAATATTGTAACAGATAAACCTTTGCTTATCATTTTTGGTTAGAGAAGTTGAACTGTTTCGGTTACTCCTTTTTGTAACGGTCCAACTCTGGAACTCTATATGTACTATTTCCAAAATCAATAAATGGTCGGCTAAATTTTGGTGTGAAGAATGACATTTTGCTGAGTCAAATTTGTGTATGTCTAAATACCATTGCTTTAACTATTCCATTGCATTGCATTTATCTTTCTATTGATTTGAATGTTTCCTTGAAATTAGATTTATAGTTTATGATTGAACCGAAGTTTTGTATTATGATTTGATACAGTTAACCAGAGGGTAATCTAGTGTTAGTCTATGTTTGGGAGATGTTCCTATGAAATATATTGACTCATTATTGCTTTATCATTAATCCTTAGTTTTGCATTTGCATCTTCATTATCTGTCATTGCATTACCAGTTTTTAGAGCTCGTATGATTACTGAGATCTCCAAATTGGTTAGTTTTAGTTGAATTTAATCTACCTGAGATAGTTCCTATCTAGGCCTAGCTTGGTTTACCTCTTATGTTCTTAGGTTAAGAACATACCCCTGTTAGGTTAGGAAAGATTCATATCCATTGATAATCATTTATTTAAGGGAGTTGTACCTTCAAATTCAGAGGGAAATTAGTTATTAATTTGCATTTCCCAAATGTTGTATTCAATTGATTCTTTAATATTTGGGTATTTTGGAGTGAAAGTGAAGAAGAACAATCTATTTACCAACAGATCCAAAAACCATAGATAAGGAATAAATTTAGAGAGTGGAGGAGGGCCATAACGACTAAAATAATATAGGGATCCTGTATTATTTTGGTCATTACGACCCTCCTCTGCTCTCTAAATTTATTCCTTATCTATGGTTTTTGGATCCTGTAGTGCCAACTTAGAACTGGAGGAGTAGTGGTTGTGTTGTATCATATGGGTATACCACTCAATTATGTTGTGTCTCCAAACAATTGTGACCATGATATCTACATTTATGTTTCTCAGCTGTTGTGATATCTACATTTATGTTTCCCAGCTATCGTGTTTATGTGCATGTTCTTTGTGTTTGGATTCTCTCCCTTGCATCCAAAATAAATTTTCCCACTCTAAACTAAGAATGCACGTGCATCTGCATAGAATATATAGTGTTAGAAGGCCCCAGATGGGCATAAATTCAATGTAAAATTATGGTCTTGAATAGATAAAGTGGAATTGGAATTTCAGCAAGGTTGGGAAAAGTTTGTGCCTACATTTATGTTTCTCAGTTATTGTGAGATTAAAAGTCTTCTAAGGAACGTGTTGTGTCTATGTGGAACTACATAGGATCATCACCAAAGGGGGTTCTAGATTAGAGAACTCCCTTTCACTTAATAATTATGAAGCCATCAATGGTATACTAATTATTTAAGATTGTAAGTCTCCATTGATGGCTTCAAATTACCAAGCAAAAGGTGTACAAAAGACTTAGCAGCCTCTAGAGCCTTTTGCTTGAATTTTTGACCATCTGGGCCTTCTAACACCATATGGAATGTGATGTGTTTATAGAAGAGATCAGACTCCACCATCATTACTACCTCACTGCCTGATGTCGTTGAAGCAACATCAGACTCTACCATCATCACAATATGATCACTAAACAAGTTTATATGTCTTCTACTTTTAAGTTGGGCTGTTTCCGTTATTGTTTTATGAAGTTGGGTGATCCTTGCCAATGTCTCCAGGGTTGAATCTAGTATGCTCCTGTATGATCCAAAACCTGCAAGGAAGGAAAAGATGGGGATAGATCCAAAGGATCTAAGCAATGCCTGGCACCCTATTACTGATCCTCATCTACAATTATGCATGTGCATAGTCAAGCCATACACTTCTAAAAGGAACAAGGATAAAATTTACAAAAACCCATCCAA
>MU225631.1:1321354-1335505 GCA_018584345.1 Thuja plicata | reverse complement strand
CATGAAATGATCATAAACGGGGAGTACCACATAGTGAATATCAACAACAAAACAAATAAAGAGAGATCAAACACTTCACACAATGTCTTGAAGGTAATAGCAACGATGCCCTAGCTCTCAAAGCTCACAGGTCATCAAGCATTCCATATGCAAAGATGTAAACAATGCCAGTATTAAACAATGAGCTAATAAACAATGCATAATGCCCTAGCTTGCAGCTCGCAAGCCATCAAGACATTTCCTCATGAAATGATCATCAACGGGGAGTACCACATAGTGAATATCAACAACAAAATAAATAAAGAGAGATCAAATACTTCACACAATGCCTTGAAGGTAATAGCAATGATGCCCTAGCTCTCAAAGCTCGCGGGTCATCAAGCATTCGAAATGCAAAGATGTAAACAATGCTAGTATTAAACAATGAGCTAATAAACAATGCATGATGCCCTAACTTGCAGCCCACGAGCCATCGAGACATTTCCTCATTAAATGATCATAAAAAAGGAGTACCACATAGTGAATATCAACAACAAAACAAATAAAGAGGGATCAAACACTTCACACAATGCCTTGAAGGTAATAGAAACGATTCCCTAGCTCTCAAAGCTCGCGGGTCATCAAGCATTCAAAATGCAAAGATGTAAACAATGCCAGTATTATTTAACAGTGAGCTCATAAACAATGCATGATGCCCTAGCTTGCAGCCCATAATCCATCAAGACATTTCCAATATTAAAAATGCTAGTATTAACATTCATATTGTGCCATTAAATCAACAAATGCCATCAAAATGAAGTTGAGTTAATGAGAATACAAAGCTCAAATGCCTACCTGATCAAGTCGTGGCTACTATATATGAAGATTCCAATCTTCCACAGCTAGGCCCTCTTCACGCTAAATTAGAAATGAGCCTTTCTTTTTTCTTTTTGTTTATAATCATGCGGGTGTCGCAATTCTGATAGTAACGTCGCTATTACGACAACATCGGGGGCACTTGAAAAAAAAAAACATAGAAATCACAAAAATGGTAGTGCCATCGCAAATTAGCGTAAAAATTTGACCCCAAATGTTGTAGTGTAGTGTATCATTGTCTTTGTGATCTTCACAGGTTGTTCCAGCCATAGTTGCATGTCGTGAACATGGCTTAGAATGAACCTAATCCACTTAACCTGGAAATTGTGTGGCATGTGCATGATGTGATTAAAACCCTTGACTTCTAGATGTTTATGCTCTGGCTTCAAATTTATGGCACCACAGAGTTTATCATAAGTACTCTTCATTTCCAATGTTCCAAGCTGTTAAATTGTGCAATGATAGAAGGCTCAGATGTCATTAATCAATAATACTCTTAGAGGAATTAGGGAATGAGATCCCATCAGGTCTATCTCTTTTGCAACCGCTGGATGAAGCTTAAACTTAGGAGGATCGTAGATTGCATTCCTGACCAACATCTTAGATCCTTTCTTAACCTTGTTGCTGGATGTAGATTCCATTATGCTTGCAGTGTTGATAAAACTTTGCAACTAAAAATTTTGAATACAAATTCACTCTGAATCGCTTAAGGCACTGTATCACTCTACAAATTGAAAGATTTGTAAATAATAACACTTACAATTCATCTTTTATAAGATATTTTACCATTGTGTTTTCATTAAATAATCCATACATGGTAGTTGGCATGGCTCAGAATGAAGCTCGGTGAACACTAACTTCAATATCCTCAAAACCATATAACTCGACTTAACTCGGTTAAGCCTGTGCAACTCGGGTGTTACTGAGATCTTGACTTGGTCAGAACTATAATATGTCCCGGTGCATCAATATGCTGATTTGGACTTACTATCATGTCCGGAACTAGTGTAGGATATCTTGTATGCACAGTTCCAGTAGTCTCATTGCATGTTTATTCAGAGATGGTAGATCCATCCAATTCACAGCTTTGGGTGCCATTCGATCCTTCATTGTTTTGATCTGAACTTTTAGGAGATTTCCTTACCCACTATTGATTCATATGAGTTCTGAGTTTAGAAACTTTTGATTTTCCTTTCTCAAAACCAGTATCCACTTTCTCTCTATTCATGCAATTATTTCTTAGATGATCGAGTTATTTACATACATAACATCTCTTAGTAGGATTCCTTTTTCTGAGGTGAGTCTTTACACAATTTTCACCAATATGCCCATATTCACCACAGTGACAACATCTTCTCCATGTGTTGTAATCCCAACCAAAAAATTCTTTAGCTAGTTGTTTAGTAGGGTTCCATTTCTTAGTTCTGCATTCGGAGGATTTGTGACCTTGTTTTTTACAATTGAAACATTTTCCTTCAAACTTAGTTTTCTTAGTGCATTCACCTACACTATGTCCATGTTTGTTGCATCTGTAGCATTTACCATTAAAATTTTATTTTCCATTGCTCCAACACTTTTTTATTGTTTGCCCTAACTTTCCATAATGATTTCAAGTAGGTCTATTATTCTTTTGAGTTCCTTACTGTGAGGATTCACCTTGTTCAGTATAACCTAATCCAGTATGTCCATGATGTCTGAGTTGAGTTTGCTCTATTAATTGATCCATTCTTCCTTGTGAATTCATCATACTCTCATTGGTCTGTTTTTCAGTATTGAGATCATTCTGCAATCTTTCATTTTCTGTTCTTAGATTGATAACTTCTTGATTTACATTATTGAGTTGATTTATCATATCTGCTTGCTGGAGTAACAAATGATGGATTCCATTTTCTTTTTCTTCTAATCTTGTACTCAACAATCTTTTATCTTCTTGTGCCATTTCTCTGTCATTTTCTGATTGACTCTTTTTTTCTATGACTTCACATATTCTGACTGAATGAATTTTTTGTTCTCTTTTCAAATTTTTGACTTCCTCATGTACATTGAGATTCTTTGCAAGTAGGTCTTCAATTGTTGCATCTGCTTCTTCTAAACTTCTTTCTTTGCATTAGTCATATATTCTTTCTTCTATGTAAATTTTGTCGTTCATCTGTATTGCTAAATCTTTTCTTCTTTTTAGGGAAAGAGAGAGATGCTCCTTGAGTTTCATGATCTGATCCATGGCCACTTGTAGATCTATCTTTTCATTTTCAATGGATTTCTCCAGTCTGTATATTTCCACTCCCTCTGATCTTTGCTCAAGCTGTCAAACTTCTGTAAAGAGAACCTTAAGCTATGATACCAATTGTTGGAAATATGTTGAGTCAATATGACTGAGAAGGGGGGTGAATCAGGAACCAATAAAATTAATCCTTTTAATCCAATATTATATTATCTAATCTGATTGCAAGCATGAAATGAAAAGCAATAAAACATCAACAATAGTTGACACAATATTTGGTTACCCAGAAACTTTCTAAATAGAAAGTAAAACTGGGGTGGGGATGGTACCCACAAGATTTATTACTACGGTATAAATTTAGCCTATTAAAACTTACAATTGACCACTTTTGATGGCCTGCCCTGTTAGGAGCAATAAGGACTGTGAGGTCTACCTTGTGAAAGGATTTGATACAATACAATCAAGTAATGCAACTTTGTTAGGAGATTTATAAAGGACTGTTAGGTCCACCTTATTAGAGGATTTTGTTGATGCACCTATTAGGATGAACCAGTAGATGATCTTCAATGTGTTATGCCCTGCATCCCTGTCCCTACATTTTGTGTGAAAAATGTTTGGTCCCCCTTTTTGCTTTCTGTTTTTGGCTCTTGCCTTGTCTTTTTCCTTTGTTTTCTTTGTTTTCCTTCTCCGGGATTTTCTTCCCCGCGGTGTTGTCTTTGTTTTGGTTTTTGTCTCTCGTGTCTTCGGGGCCCTATCCTGGAGTTGGTCATCCTTTGTCAGGAGCCAGAATCTGGACTCCAGGATTCTTCGCCACAATGTCTTCTTTTCGTAAGATGGTATGGTTGCATGGAATCCCCGGGCCCGAAGTCCAGAGGTCTGTCTGTCCAGAGTTTGTGGGAGGAAAGGTAACTTGATTTTACCGTGGGTATAAATAGAAATTACCTGTCATTTTCACAATTACCGTCATTAAAACACTTAAGCAATTTGAGCGATTTTAGAGTGATTTTACAGTGATTTAGCGAGAATCTAGTGCAAGCCATTCTGAGCTATTCTGAGCAATTGTGAGTGGTTTGTGGTGGTAAGTGGTGATCATCTGATGGTAGAGGCTATTGCAGAGCATTCATGGCATGAGTTCCTTTCCTCTCCCTTCTTTGTTTTTAGGTTTGTGCCTTCCTTCCTTTCTATTTTCCCACTTTTTGGTTCGTCTGGTTTTCGTGTTGTCTTGCATTTCTGTTGCGTTTCATTCTGGTTCACCGCCCATTGGTGGGTTGGCTCTGCAGAGGGTTGTCCACCCTCTATGTAGATGTAAGATAATGTGAAAGTTGTAGATGTTTTGTACATTCTCTGGTTTTGTAAATAGTCGCTCTGCGTTCTGTGTATATGTGTACATTTGCTGTATATTGATGTATATCCTTCCATTTTGCATGTATATACCCTTCAACTCAATTGTATATAGTGTATATTCTATGTATTTTCTTGGTATTATGTCAAGTTCGCTATGCTATATTTGTTTCTGGTTCCTAATTTGTGAGCTTGCTCTGTACAGAATACCGCTAGGTTGAAACTTGGCTCTTGGCTAGTTTCAACCAGGTGGTTTTCTCTCTCCTCCATAAACCAGCATATCCTTCATTTATGTCCCATGCACATATTTAAATTTTTCCAAGTGGCCTTTTCCTTTCACACATTTGGACAGTTGGCTCCGCCACCGTTAACATAACTTCCATTTATTGCATACCCACGTGGTGTCCACGTGGGACTGACGACTCACTTTTTGTGCACACCTTCAAATGGTTAGTTTTCCGAACTCCGGGTCTCTCGCCATCCCCCAACCCATGTCTTGCCTTTACTAAGTATGATGAGACCCCCAGACCCGGATGTTGGTTAAATTTCTAAGTTTGCAAAATATATATATACTTTCTGAGATTTTTGAACTAAGCTAACTTTTTAGGGAAAGCGAGCGCCACGGTGGTAAGATCTCTGGACCCTAGAGTTTTTATTTATCTATACATTCTGACAGTATCCTTGCCTTGCAGGTTTCCAGAATGACATACTTTCAAACATGTCTAAAGCTTCCGCATCTTCACCACCCGGGAGTTTGGAACTTCCTTCTACGGCGGTTACCAGAGCAGCTGTTAGGTCCAAAATGGAGAAAGCTCTGGAGAAGCTGCCCATGAGCATGAAATACATAAAAGACAACATTATCATGGGCTCAAAGATTGAGTCCAAATTTCAATTTATTACTGACACTAGCGTTGGGACATGGCCCGAGATGCAGGCCTTGGCAAAAATGATGTACATTCAACGGCAGGCCGGGGATCCATTGGCCATTAAAATCAGGAATTCTAGGATTCTCAAGGTAGCTTGCTTCTCGTGCTCGGTGTAGTCACTGAAGCTTATTCTTACACTTGCAGCTCACTACAATACATCTGTCTGGGCTGTTATGCTTGTAGCCGCGAAGCCAACTGGGTATCCCAGCCCTATGGCGTCTCTTGACGCCGCAAATTTTCGCTGCAACTTTTCAGATGGGGTTGGGGATTCCTCAATTTGAAAAGCTAGCTATAGTTACCAGATCAGATGCCTTGGCACAATTTAAGCACTTGGAGGAAGCGGCCCGTATATATATGAATAATCATTGGCTCAAGGTCCCGAAGAGGGACCCCAAGAGGATGAAGCTAGAAATCCCCATGTCAGAATTCAAAGAAAGCATCCAGATGGGGATGATAGCATTATGCTGGATCTTTGGGCAACAACACGCCCAAGAATTCTCCAGGTGGATGTATTACTTCTTGCTTGGTATTAGCAAAGGTGGGGAACATTTTGACTGGGACACCATAATTTCAAACCATGTGGATTCCCAGTTCCTTTAGATAGTCTATAAGAAGAAGTTTTATATGAATTCCTATGTTCTCTGGGCCCTGGAACAACATCAACCCCACACCAATGGGATACTCACCGATGGCGTACTCAGGATAGGTCTCGGTCAGAAGGCCCCATTGGGACCATTTTCCACAGATTCAATGGGAGGCTAGCTTCCCCAATTTTTGCTAGGTAAATGATGCCTTTGTTTACTAGAACTTTCTCACACCCACCTGGGACGCAGGATACCACCTGTCTACAGAGGCGATGGATTTGGTCTAGAGCTATGGCCATTATTATATACAGTTTCAACAACATACATACATAAGGGTAACCGACTTCTCTGGGAAACCCTACTTGTTACCCAAACATTGTGGGAACAAGATAATTCTTTTGGAATATTGCAGGCAGATAATGGAGCTGCATGCCTTCTACGCCTTGAAGAAGGTAAAAAAAATTCCATTCTCAATCACTTATGGGAATTATTCATGCAGTCTGGCCGCCACCAAAGAAGTAGATAATGAGCTTAAAAGCTATAACTTGGTGGAATTTTACTTAGCGTGGAAGCATTTTGATCCGCATGGAAAAATTGTGATGACACTTCCCCGGGCATCAGAGTCCCACCAATACCACATGGAAGACTTTTGGGAAGATTTCCAGGATGACATGGAAGTCCGGGGTTGGAATTACGTTAGGATGACCGTAGGGATGATGGAAAGATTGAAGCTCCAAATATTTTTGAAAGACTTCTCAGACGCCGGCTCCACATTAGATCCCCAGTACAAAGAAAAGGGGATTGATAAGTTAGCCCTACCACCAGTGTACTGGGATGCCCAGGAGGGGCCCACTATTGAAGAGTTCACCTGTAATGTGGTCGAATGTAGCCACACCTACTTTAAGAAGGTGTGCCCCGGTAGTGTCTGCCGGGTTGCCCAGCTGATACCAAAGTTAACCCTAGAGGCTGGGACTTCTTCGTAAGGAGATAAGGGGAAATAAATATGGAAACTTTGACTGTGCAAGAGGTCCCGATTAAGGAGAAACTGCAACAATTGCTGACAACCTCCCATCAAATGAAAGATAGATTGATCACTTGACTGGCTACTCCGGTACTCATGACCAGACCAATTTGTCCTCCCTCCTCCCCTTCACTAGTGGCCTTAATGGTTAAGGCAATGAGGGTGGATCCATAAGATGCAGGGCTACCCTTAGTCACTAGGAGAAAGAAGAGGCTTAACCAAAAGCCCAAGGCAGAGTCAGAGCTGGGGATGCCCCAGATCCCACAAGTTGAGATCCTTTCCTCTGACTCCCCAGAGCCAGAGAGTGAACTAGAACTTGCTGATGTCCGAGCCAATCCTCCCCTGCAAGATGAATTTGATGATGTTTTTGCAACCGACGAGTTTGGGAATCTACAGGGGGATATCAAGCATACAGAGGCTGAAGTCCCAGCACAGGAAGAAGCTCTGGAACAAGAACCTACGCGGGAGTAGGAAGAATAGATGGAAGAAGAGAAAGAAATAGAACAAGAGATTGCCTCCAAGGTCCTGGAGATACAGAACATGGGAGTGGACCAACAAAAGCAAAGTGAACAAATGGCATCCGCTGAGGGAACTAGACCTACGGGAGCAACCGTAACCTCAGCCGTCGTGTTCCAAATGCCACTCCCAAAGGTTACATTTGGGGAGGTAATCACTGTGGCTCAAACGCTAAGTCTTGGCCCAATACCTCCCCCATTGCCAAAAGATATACCAATGGAAGAGGAAATCCCAGCAACAGAGGTTGAGGAAGAAGAGAAACAAAAAGAGGAAGAAACCCTCGGGATGGCCAACGAAGACCCAGACATGGCCAAAGATACCGATGACAAGGAAGAATAAACAAATGTCACCGGGGAAAATGTTGCCGACGGACCAAAGGATACAGAGAAGGAGCTGAGTGAGACCTGTACCACCGAAGAGGAACAACAACAAGATGTCAGGGAAGAACCCAAGGAACAAACTTTGGCTAATAAGCCACCCCTGCCACCACAGTGTTTGATTGAAACGAAGAAAAGAAAAGCTCTGCCGACTCCCAGAGCTCATCTCTCCTTGGCTGAGATGATGGATCAGGCCCGAGACCCACCAAAGGCCAAGAAATCCCAGAGGGTTCATACTCTTTGAACCGGGTCGAGTGGAGAAACAGTTGCAGTGGTAGCAACACCTCCCCCAGACGCTGACAAAGAAACCGCCGAGGCTAGAGATTACAATATCATAGAGATACCACTGGGAAAGAGGGAAAAATAGGGTGAGGTAAACGTGTTAAAAGAGGCGGCTAAGGCAGTGGAGGCCCATTATGAAAAAGAGGCCCAAAGGCTCAAGGATGAAAAAGAGAAAAATGCAAACCTCATGGGATTGCTAACTGAGCTGGCCCAACCTATCAGTGCTATTCCTCTGGAGGCCTCCACATCTGATGCACCACTACTGCAAAGTGACATAGATTTATTGTGGGAAATGAAGAAGAAAGCCCAGGCGGTCGATGAGTGGGTTGCTCTATAGGTAGGAAATGTCCGACATTTTCTGGTGTCCACCCTCCCGGACTTATATGTGGCCCGACACATCCTGCATCAATCTGAAACCACTGTCAACATATGGGAGGGTGACATTGAAAATTATGAAGCATGGAAAGTAGAATTTGAAGAACTCCTCAGCCTTGGAGAGGAAGTAGTTTCTGAGTCTGGAATTCTGGGTGAAGAGTCGTTCGATTTTGTGAGGACCCAACACTCCAGACTTGACCTCACATTGGGGATAATCAAGCAACTGGTGGGGACTCTGCGGGAGAAAATCAATACAGTACAATATTCTTTTAATTTATACCAGTCTTTTGTTACGAAGGTCTCCGAAGCTGACCCATTCAGCACTGATACTTGCATGCCTGAGGAATATATCCCGGGGAAGTTCGATGAGCTGATGGAATCAAGGTATCAATCCTCGGAGGGAGTAGATGGTGCCCAAATGATGAGAATAACTTGTATGGTACTCAGTGGTCATGATGCGGTGAAAATAGCCGATGAGTTTAAAGGAAATTTTCCAGACCTGGGGGAAAAGATTGAGGTGGCTAAGTACCGGCGGGCTGGTTTTAAAGAAGTTGATGAAGATGGAATCTCCTGCCTCCTCCAGACCTTCAACGACAATAAGCAACAATAAAGATTCTCTGGGGGCCAGAGAAAACCTAAGTGTTTTTGTATTATTTATTCTTTTTGGAACGTAAGTTCCCGGATCTTAGAGTCCCGGATCCTACATTTTTGTATTCTTCCAGTGACCCATGTCCTGGTCCGCAAGGCCGACCGGTCACTTTAAAAGTAGTTAATAGAGGTTGTCGAAGGTTGTTTAAGGGCAGATGAATACATCAAGGCACATCGGATCAGTAAGAGGCTTTCTGATAGATGATCTTCTCGAGGCACCTCTTCAGATATACACCTGGCGCATTGGAGATAGGGTGCCACATTCCCATTTATGAGGCATGTAGCCTTGATCCCTGGGGAATGAGATTTCTTCCTTCTCTTTCTTGACTCTCTTCTCAAGGCCAATTCTTCCACTTCATCTTCATGTCTTATTCTTCTGACATGTTAGAGCTTCTCCATCTTGAGGTCTTTTGTAAAGTGGTGCAGGTAGTACCGACCACTGGATAATATATTTTATGGCAAGATGTAAAATAGGGTGAGGGTTAGGGTTAGAAGAAAATGTGTATAAATAGAAAGTCTGACCCTTTTCCAAGGGTCGGCAAAATTGATGATTTTGCAGTCCATAGTAATAGAGAAGCAGTATTTTTATTTTAGTTGCAGAGCTCAATGCTCCTTGGTCTTTAAAGCTTTTAATAGTTAGATGCTCCCTTGGAGCCGCCATTGTACCTCGCACCAATGCTTGCTAGAAGGAATGTTAATGAAGAAGAGAGAGTTCTTGCAATGACGTTGTTGGCACTTTGTCTTCTAAGTTAATGTTATTTTATGTTTAATGTTCTTCATGTCTTTTGCTCTGATACTTTAAGTAGATTAATGACCTCCTTTCCCTTTCTACTGATCAAATATGAACTGATGGTTGTGTATTTCTTCAGTATTTAGTGTAGTATATCAGAGCATTATTAATGTATTGAATGTCTAAACATAACTATAGGTAGATGAAATACCTTCTAACCTTGTAGGATCTTTTTCAATTTATTTTCTATGTGTAAGATGCTTGGAGAAACCTCACCTTCCTGAATCCTCAGAGAGAACGAGTTGAAGAAACCATCTATCCCCCTCAAAAATAGTCACATCTCCCAACTAAGCCCCGCACCGTTGAGACCCGACCCTTAGGTGCTTGGAGGCCCAGGGAATCTCATTTCCCCAGATAACCTTTATAGGTGAAGTTGGCTGATACCCCGATACCTGGTGACAACTTACACCTATTGGCGGACCCAGTCACCAAAGTCCCGTCAACAAAAACTGGCGCTAGAAGGTGGGGATGAACTCGTCCCCCTCTCGAGATTCTGATTTTACACCTCTCGAGGGTTCCCCAAGCCATATTTTTAGGAGTCAAGCCTTCAGTGGGATTGGGTCTTTCTCCCCAGTGAAATTTGAGAGAATCCTTAGGTCAGCCCCAAACACTGAAAGGTTTGTCAAACTTGAGCCTCCTGCTCAAAAGAAATGGACCCCGAAAACCACACAAGCCACTATTGTCTGGGGGTCTAGTACACCGCAGAATATCCAAACTCCTTAGACAGTCCCAGAAACCAATGTTCAACTTGCTCAAAATCTAGTTCTCTAGATGGCTGTATACTTCGGTAACACTGGTCCCCTATGGGAACTTTTCTGGGCATAGTCAATGACCTACCCTCGCACCCAGAGAAGATTTGCCCATGATATGAGCACTTAGCCTCACAAACCACAGAAGAGCACTTAAAGGCACACAAAGATGCCATGAACCAACACCAGAGCCAACATGAGGATGTTGTGACCTGGATGTTTCCCCTGTCCCTGGGACTGGGACAGGGTGAGTTGAACTGGTACCTAAACCTTCCTGCCAACTCCATCAATAGCTAGCAGGACATGGAGGATGCCTTCTTGGCTACCTTTCACGTACATGTGGACCCAACTTGGTCCCATAGCCAGTTCATCTCCATCAGAAAGGAACCCAATGAACCCCTTGTAGCATTCAATCATCGGTTCTAGCGCACCTTGAAGTGGTGCACGGGCCCTTTCATTCCATCCCCGGAAGTAACCATATAGACCTATCTCAATGCGATGGACCCCTTCGTTGCCACTCTCCTCTGGAGAACAACCGCTGTGGGCGACCGAGACACTTTGGAAAAAGTTTACAACCTAGCCTTAGAACTGTCCCGTGGCCTCAACAAGTCCTTGGGCAGGATTCGGCAGAGCATGCCCTTCAACACGATCCCCAATGGAACAACGTACGCCGGGGGATATAACCCCAATCTGGCAATGGGTGCCCCCACGATGGAAATGAATCCCCTGCCACCGCTGATAGATCAGTAGGCCCGGTATGTTTACCCATCACAGACTTAGGAAATACCGGGTCTGGAAGTCTTCCCTTGGAATCAGCCATAGTAGGCATAACAACCTCAGACACAACCACCCAGAGTGCCCTTCTTTCAGTCGATCATGACTGGAGGATTGTTGCCCTTGACTCCGGCAAACACTGCTGCATTCCCAAGGAACCAACAACAACAACCGTCACATTGTGACACAAACACCCAGTTGACCGCCGAGGTTGAATCTCTCCAGAGAATGTTGTCAACCCTAACTGTGGACATAGGTCAGCTGAAGGCAGGGTGCTAGGTACCCCAAAATTATAATTCCCAGAGAGGGAATATTTTCTCCGGCCAATGAAACAACAATGCTTGGGGAAGAAACTTTAACAACGGGCCTCGGCCCAATCAACAGTAATGGAAAAATAATGCAAACACCGAAGGCCTACCTCCTAACCAAAATGCCAATGAAAGTGGTCCTAGACCATCACATTTCACACCAATCATAGAATTCTAGCCCATGACCAATTGGTGTAGATTACAGGATACAGGCTCCCACAACGAGGTAAACTGTGCCACACTGGAGAAGGTCATCATGATCTCCCAGCTGGATAGACAATAATCACATGATGCTACTCCCCCAGAACCTCCTGTGCAAGAGTCAACTCACAGTGCATTCACCTGTGAGACCATCTTCTTCAGATCCTCCAGAGAAGATGAAGAAGAATCTGAGTTGCAAGGATTCTTTGATGAATCGATTATGGCCTTTGAGGCCAATGCCTTCACCAACCCATGGCCTCCATATAATACTCAGAGCCAGACTCGTAAAGGACTAGTTTATATGCCAACACCTCCTACCAAGGACACTCCTCCCCAGGATAATACAACTGATCGACCCGCCCCTCTAAAAGGTTCTAGCTCTAACCAAGCGAAAGACCTGACCGAGGGAAGCCACCAATTCCTGGGAGGAAGATTTGACATTACAAAGGTGTTAGAACAAACCACTACCTCCATGACCTTGATGGAGGTTTTGCTAAACTGTCCCGAGCAGAAGAAGTCTCTTCTAAAGCTCTTGGGAAACCCAAAATTTGTCAGTCGCCCGCCCAAGACTGTCTCTTTTGACGATGCCAATGTGACTATCTACTGGGGAAACAATGAGGATCCTCCCTTCCTACTAGGCCTGAATATCCAAGGCAAAAACATACACAACTACCTAGTAGACTCTGGAGCTTCAGGCAACATCATGCCCCTTTCCATATGCCAAAAGCTTGGATTCCGTCCCACCCCATCTAATGGCGTAGTGATTCAATTGGAAAAAATTGCTGTGAAAATGGTGGGAGAATTGAAGAACATCAGGATATAGCTTATCCAAGACCCCAGGATAGCCAACATCATCGACATCCAAGTGGTGGACATTGTTAGAGTAATCATTAGTTTGCTTATTAATTAAATCATGTTGATTTAATTAGTTAAGTTATTACTCTATGCTTAAGTTTCACTTAGGCGCTTTCTATTTTTTTAGGGTTTTGGTATCCTTTTATAAGGACTCACCGCTTTGTATTTCATTATTGAGATTGTAATCTATTCATTATTGTTGTTAATAGAAGTTTTATTCTGTCAACATGGATTTCAACTCTCTGGCTTTTTGGCCGCCATAGTTTCTCTTCTCTCTTCTATCTTTGCTTCTGTTTATGTGACAGTCATGCATGCAGGTGGTCTTGGGTAGATTTGTTGTTTATCAAATCCAACATGGTATTAGAGCTCTCCTGCTGTTCGCTGTTCTTATTTTGTTGAAGCGCACCAGACAGAGGGTTTCAGAGTTTTTCCAGTGTTTTTTTATTGTGTTTCAGGGAAGACTTTGGTTATGGTCACTTTGGGCTCAAACGGACATTACCATTGAGTTTAGAGGACCCCAAAACCCCAGAAATGACATAAAATTTGTCCATTTTGGACTACTGGACTCTGAGGCAAAATTTTTTTAGTTCCTGTGTCGTACGACACAGAAACCGAGGCAAAATTTCAAAAAAATAAAAAAAACCCTTTTTAAAGGTTTTTTGGGCATTTTAAATAGCGCAGGCTTTGGTTTTTACAACGCACCGCCATAGGGCCGCCACCGCACCACCGGTGCTCAGCCCTGCCGGCAGCACCTCCTGCTCAACCTCCGGTCTCCTGCGGCCTGCGCCGCCCTTCGCGGCCCCCGCCATCGGTCCCGCGGGCTCCGCCTGCCTCCAGCCCCGACCGGCTTTCGCTGCCCTCCGCGGCCCCCACCGCCCGGTCGCTGCTACCCCCGTGGCCCCCGCCGCTCTGCCGCTTTGCGGCCCTGCCGCCGGCTTCTCTCTCTGCGCCGCCCCGCTCAGCCGGGTTCCGCCACCGCCTTCGCCGCTTAGCCCCTATTTGCCGCCCTCACGCCGCCTGGGGAAGCTTTAGCCCTGCGAGCGGTCACATGGGTGATCGGGGGCTCTTCCCCAGCCCCCTACAGGGTCATATGGCGCCCAGGGGCCTATTTGTTGCAGCCCCAGGGGCTTAAGTTTGTTTTTTGGGGCCTTTCTGACCCTCCTGGAGTGTTTTCGCTCTATCTTGAGCATCCGGGGGTCTTTTTCTGACTTCCATATATCGTCAAAAAGCTTTTTCCGAGAACTTTCCGATGATGGGGGTTAGGGTTTTAGATTCTACCGTTTCAATAGCATCTTTTTCTATTGAAGTCTGATATCTTTTTTTGCCTT
>MU225631.1:1292789-1313976 GCA_018584345.1 Thuja plicata | reverse complement strand
TTAAATCATAATATAAACATCATAACACAAATCAATGTAAAACATTTTACTGATAGTTCATTTCTAGCCATTCATCATTAAATCATAACTCATTTAATATGTCCAAATAACTGCAATAACCAATTATATATGCTCAAATATCTCATAAAATGCTAACTAAATAATAATCATAGTCCATCATAAAACCCAAAGTGTCAAAGCAATAGTCCTGTCCATCTAACATAGGAAGATTCTAGGGTGGGCATTACACATCCTCTAGGAGTATGACTTGGAAATGCAACCCATGAAGATAGTCTGAGGCCAGGGACTAAGCTGAGCGATGGTAGAAGAGACTCCCTACATAGAATGTCAAACTTATACAATGGAGTCTATCACTCGAGACCCATGGTACACTGATCTAGTGTACTTATTTTTAAACAATAGATGCCCAGAGGGGTTACCCCCCAACAAACACTGCTCTTTGTGGATGAAAAACACTCACTTCATGATCAAAAACTCTGTGCTTTACCGCAGAAACTGTGAGGGAGTATACCTTAGGTGCATCGATAGGGATCAAGCTGCGAAAATGATTGAAGAATTCCACAGGAAGTTTGGGACCAGGCATGGCTTAGCTGATGCCACCACCCACCAAATCCTCTGGGCCATATATTATTGTCCCTGCATATTCAAAGATGTCTACACTCACGTCTAGAGGTGCCATACCTGTCAGACTGCGGCACATCATGAGCGTAACCCGACAATGCCTTTACAACCAGTCTTCAAGGCTAGACCCTTCGCCCAATGGGAATTTGACTTCATCAGGAAAATCAACCCCAACTCATCTACCAACCACTGGTACATCCTGACTACAACCGATTACTGCACCCGGTGGTCTGAAGCTATACCTTGCAAAAATAACATGGCAGATGTAGTTATTAAATTCCTGGAAGAAAACATCGTCACTAGATTTAGAATGCCTTTTGCTTTAGTATGTGAAAATGGTCTGATATTTTCTTTGGTGCAATTACTTGAGTGGACCTACAATCGGAAGATCACTCTGAAGTTTTCTAGCAACTATTACCCCCAGGGGAATGGTGTTGCTGAATCTACGAATAAAAATCTACTTGAAGTGATCAAACACCTGCTAGAACAGAATCCCTAGGATTGGCACCAAAAGTTGAGATTCACCCTTTGGGCAGACCGCATTTGAATTAAAGCCACCCTGGGAATGTCCCCATTCCATCTGGTTTATGGCCAAAACCCAGTGTTCCCAATCAACTTATAGATCCCAGTCTTGCAGTTTATGTAGGAATTTAGCATCCAGGATAACATTGTGGAAGTTCGGCTCTTGAATCTGGTGTGAATGGAGGAACAGCGAGACATAGCCTATGAACATTTCATGCATCATAATGTAGTGGTAAAGAGGTGGTTTGACCGTAGAGCCCAATACAAGGCTTTTTAGATTTCGGACTTGGTCTTGCTGTGGGACAAGGCCCGAGAGAAGAAAGGCAAGCACACCAAGTTCCAATGGCTCTGGCTCAGACCATACCTAATCTCAGAGATCTGCAGGGCAAATACCTACCGCCTTAACACCATGACTGGAGAACCTATCCCATTGCCTGTCAATGGATAGTTTCTTAAACATTATTTCAAATAAGGTGGGTTTGCCCAAAGATGTATTTTATGTAAAGTTTCTAGCTTGTAAATATCCCTTTCCCGGTGCCTTGTTGGGAGGTACCTTGCCTTGTAAATAGTCTTGCTAACCATCCTCCAGGACCATCCTTTTCCTTGATTGTTTTTCATTTTTCTTGTTTTCTTTTCGGGTTCTAGTGTTTTTCTCTCCTTTCTGTAAGGATTGGGATGCTTCGCATAACATCTGGTCTCTGGGATATTATCGTCAGCACGGTGAACTTAAGAATCTATTGTTAGTATGGTGGAATCGGTCTGGTCTCCAGAGTTATTTTACAAGTTTGGTAGTAAATTATGAGTAATCTTCATCAGGTTTATATCCAGAAGTCTGGTAATCAGTGAACTAAAATAAGGAACAAGTAATCGGACACATTGAGGGTAGATTAGTTGCACTAAGTTGGTTGACCCAAGTCTGAACGTTTAAAGGATCCTTTCCAGGTCTGGAGTTTTTCTCCCCCATTCAACATATGAAAATAGGTGGAAGGGTGAAAGAAGTACCGCCATTAAAATTAGCTAAGCTTAAGATTGATGGTGAAAGAAGTACCGCCCTCCCACCCAGAAACATACAAAATAAAAAGAAAAATAAATGGGACAAAACTCCAGCCTCTGGGAGAAATGAGCAATCTAATGACTTCAAGGTTTGATGTACTTAGTGCCTCTTCTCTACTCCTCCCAGAGTTCATCGGCTTGGTTTCCTTCCAAAGCACACACTTCACCACTGATGAAAAGATCATGGACTAAGCCGCGTATGGCCAGGTTTTCTCAGACATGTTACTCTTTGCGTGTAAGATTACTTTGAGTAATGATTTTTTCTAGTTGTGCTAACCAAAGATTCTGTATTTCTCGATGTGCTAAGACATTCATCCCAGATAGTCACCATTTGTTATGCCCTGCATCCCCGTCCTTCATTTTGTGTGCAAAATGTTGGGTCTCCCATTTTGCTTTCTATTTTTGGCTCTTGCCTTGTCTTTTTCCTTTGTTTTCTTTGTTTTCCTTCTCTAGGGTTTTCTTCCCCGTGGTGTTGTCTTTGTTTTGGTTTTTATTTCTCATGTCTCTGGGGCCTGGTCCCGGAGTTGGTCATCCTTTGTTAGGAGCTGGACTCCAGACTCTGGGATTCTTCGCCACAATGTCTTCTTTTCGTAAGATGGTATGGTTGCATGGAATCCCCGGGCCCGAAGTCTGGAGGTCTGTCTATCCAGAGTTTGTGGGAGGAAAGGTAACTTTCTTTTACTGCGGGTATAAATAGAAATTACCTATCATTTTCATAATTACCGCTATTAAAACACTTAAGAAATTTGAGCAATTTCAGAGCGATTTTACAGCGATTTAGCAAGAATCCAGTGCGACCCATTCCGAGCTATTCTGAGCAATTGTGGGTGGTTTGTGGTGGTAAGTGGTGATCATCTGACAGTAGAGGTTTTTGTAGAGCATTTGCGGCATGAGTTCCTTTCCTTGCCCTTCTTCATTTTCAGGTTGGTGCCTTCCTTCCTTTCTGTTTTCCTGCTTTTTGGTTTGTCTGGTTTTTGTGTTGTCTTGCATTTTTGTTGTGTTTCATTCTGGTTCACCGCTCATTGGTGGGTTGACTCTGCCAGAGGGTTATCTACCCTCTATGCAGATGTAAGATAATGTGAAAGTTGTAGATGTTTTGTACATTCTCTGGTTTTGCAAATAGTCGCATTGCATTCTGTGTATACATGTACATTTGTTGTATATTGATGTATATCCTTCCATTCTGCATGTATATACCCTTAAGCTCTATTGTATATAGTGTATATTATGTGTATTTTCTTGGTAGTCTATTCAGATCACCGTGCTATATTCATTTCTGGTTCCTAATTTGTGAGCTCGCTTGTGCAGAATACCGCCTGGTTGAAACTCAACTCTCGACTGGTTTCAACCAGGTGGTTTTCCCTCTCCTCCATAAACTAGCATGTCCTTCATTTATGTCCCATGCATGCATTTAAATTTGTCTAAGTGGCCTTCACTTTTCATGCATTCAGACAGTTGGCTCCGCCGCCGTTACCATAACTTCCATTTATTGCATACCCACGTGGTGTCCATGTGGGACTGACGGCTCGCTTTTTGCGCACACCTTCCAACGGTTAGTTTTATGGACTCCGGGTCTCTCACCATCCCCCAACCCATGTCTTGCCTTTACTAAGTATGATGAGACCCCCAGACCTAGATGTTGGTTAAATTTCTAAGTTTGCAAAATATATATATATTTTCCAAGATTTTTGAACTAAGCTAACTTTTAGGGAAAGCGAACGCTACGGTGGTAAGATCTTTGGACCCCAGAGTTTTTATTTATCTATAGATTTTGACAGTCACCTTGCCTTGTAGGTTTCTAGAATGACATACTTTCAAACATGTCTAAAGCTTCCGCATCTTCACCACCTGGGAGTCTGAAACTTCCTTCTATGGTGGTTACCAGAGCAGCTGTTAGGTCCAAAATGGAGAAAGCTCTGAAGAAGCTGCCCATGAGCATGAAATACGTAAAATATAGTGTTATCATGGGCTCAAAGATTGAGTCCAAAGTTCAATTCATTACTAACACCAGCGTCGGGACATGGCCCAAGATGCAGGCCTTGGTGAAAATGATGTACATTCAACGACAGGCCAGGGATCCATTGGCCATTAAAATTGAGAATTCTAGGATTCTCAAGGCAGCTTGCTTCCCATGCTTGGTGCAGTCACTGGAGCTTATTCTTACACTTGCATCTCACTACAATACATCTATCCAGGTCGTTATGCTCGCAGCCCCGGAACCAACCAGGTATCCCACCCCTATGGTGTCTCTTGACGCTGCAACTTTTGAGATGGGGTTGGGGATTCCTCAATTTGACAAGCCAGCTGTAGTTACTAGATCAGATGCCTTAGCACAGTTTAAGTAGTTGGAGGAAGTGGCCTGTATATATATGAATAATCGTTGGCTCAAGGTCCCGAAGAGGGACCCCAAAAGGATGAAGCTAGAAATCCCCAGGTCCGAATTCAAAGAAAGCATCCAGATGGGGATGATAGCATTATGCCGGGTCTTTGGGCAACAACATGTCCAAGAATTCTCTGGGTGGATGTATTACTTCCTGCTTGGTATCAACACAGGTGGGGAACATTTTGACTGGGCCGCCATAATTTCAAACCATGTAGATTCCCAGTTCCTTCAAATAGTCCAGAAGAAGAAGTTTTATATGACTTCCTATGTTCTTTGGGCCTTGACATAACAATGACCCCACACAAATGGGCTACTCACCAACAGCGTACTCGAGATAACTCCTGGTCAGAAGGCCCCTTGGGATAATTTTCCACAGATTCAGTGGGAGGCCAGCTTCTCCAATTTTTGTTGGGTAAACGATGCCTTCATTTACTACAACCTGCTCACACCCACCTGGGACGTAGGATATCGCCTATCTACAGAGGTGATGGATTTGGTCTGGAGCTATGGCCATTATTATATATAGTTTCAACAGCATACATACATAAGGGTAACCGACTTCTCTGAGAAACCCTAGTTGTTACCCAAACATTGTGGGAACAAGATAATTCTTTTGAAATATTGCAGGCAGATAATAGAGCTACATGCCTTCTACACCTTGAAGAAGGTAACAAACATTCCATTCCCAATCACTTGTGGGAATTATTCATGCAATCTGGCCGCCGCCAAAGGAGCAGATATTGAGCTTAAAAGCTATAACTTGGCAGAATTTTACTTAGCACGGAAGCATTTTGATCTGCATGGAAAAATTGTGACAACACTTCCCCGAGCATCAAAGCCCCACCAATACCACATGGAAGACTTCTGGGAAGATTGCCAAGATGACATGGAAGTTCGGGGCCTACATTATGTTAGGATGATCGTAGGGATGATGGAAAGATTGAAGCTTCAGAGATTTCTGGAAGACTTCTTAGACGCCGGCTCCACAGTAGATCCCCAGTACAAAGCAAAGGGGATTGATAAGTTGGACCTCCCACTAGTGGACTGGGATGCCTAGGAGGGGCCCACTATTGAAGACTTCACCCGTAATGTGGTCGAATGTAGCCACACCTACTTTAAGAAGGTGTGCCCCTGGAGTGTCTGTCAGGCTGCCCAGTTGATACCAAAGTTAACCCCGAAGGCTGGGACTTCTTTGCAAGGAGGAGATAAGGGGAAAGTAATAATCAAAACTCTGACTGTGCAAGAGGTCCCCATTAAGGAGCAAATACAACAATTGTTGGCAGCCTCCCATCAAATGAAAGATAGATTGATCACCTGACTGGCTACTCTGGTACTCATGACCGGACCAATTCGTCCTCCCTCCTCCCCTTCACTAGCGATCTTAATGGTTAAGGAAATGAGGGTGGATCCAGAAGAACAAGCAGTACTAAGGGATGCGGGGCCACCCTTAGTCACTAGGAGAAAGAAGAGGCTTAACCAAAAGCCCAAGGTAGAGCCAGAGCTGGGGATGCCCCAGATCCCACAAGTTGAGATCCTTTCCTCCGACTCCCCGGAGCCAGAGAGGGAACTAGAACCTGCTGATGTCCCAGCCAATCCTCCCCCGTAGGATGAATTCGATGATATTTTTGCAACTGACAAGTTTGGGAATCTACAGGGGGACATCGAGCAAACAGAGGCTGAAGTCCCAACATAGGAAGAAGCTACGAAACAAGAACCTGTGTGGGAGAAGGAAGAACAGATGGAAGAAGAGAAAGAAACATAACAAGAGATTGCCTCTGAGGTCCCAGAGATACAAAACATGGGAGTGGACCAATAAAAGAAAAGTGAACAAATGGCATTCGTTGAGGGAACCAGACCTACAGGAGCAACCGTAACCTCATCCACCGTGTTCCAAATGCCACTCCTGAAGGTTACATTTGGGGAGGTAATCACTACGGTTCAAATGCTAAATCTTGGCCCGATACCTCCCCCATTGCCAAAAGATATACCAATGAAAGAGGAAATCCCAGCAACAGAGGTTGAGGAAGAAGAGAAACAACAAGAGGAAGAAACCCCCGGGACGGCCAACGAAGACCCAGACATGGCCAAAGATACCACTGACAAGGCAGAAGAAACAAATGTCACCGAGGAAAATGTTGCCGACAAACCAAAGGATACAAAGAAGGAGTCAGGCGAGACCCATACCAGTGAAGAGGAACAACAACAAGATGTCGGGGAAGAACCCAAGGAACAAAATTTGGCTAATAAGCCACCCCTGCCACCATAGTGGTTGATCAAAATGAAGAAAAGGAAAGCTTCATCAAATCCCAGAGCTCATCTCTCCTTGGCTGAGATGATGGCTCAGGCCCAGGACCCACCAAAGGCCAAGAAAGCCTAGATGGTTCATACTCTTCAAATCGGGCTGGGTGGAGAAACAGTTGCAGTGGTAGCAACACCTCCCCCAGATGCTAACGAAGCAACCATCGAGGTCAGAGATTACAATATCATAGAGATACCACTGGGAAATAGGGGAAAATAGGGTGAGGTAGACCTGTTAAAAGAGGCGGCTAAGGCAGTGGAGGCCCGTTATGAAAAAGAGGCCCAAAGGCTCAAGGCTGAAAAAGAGAAAACTACAAACCTCATGGGATTGCTAATTGATTTGGCCCAACCTATCAGTTCTATTCCTCAAGAGGCCTCCACATCTGATGCACCGCTACCGCAAAGTGACATAGATTCATTGCGGGCGATGAAGAAGAAAGCCCAGGCGGTCAATGAGTGGGTTGCTCTACAGGTAGGAAATGTCTGGCATTTTCTAGTGTCCACCCTCCCAGACTTATATGCGGCCCGACATGTCCTGCAACAAGCCAAAACCACTGTCAACATATGGGAGGGTGACATTGAAAATTATGAAGCGTGGAAAGTAGAATTTGAAGAACTCCTCGGCATTGGAGAGGAAGTAGTTTCTAAGTCTAGAATTCTGGGTGAAGAGTCATTCAATTTTGTGAGGACCCAACACTCTAGACTTGACCTCACATTGGGGATAATCAAGCAATTGGTGGGGACTCTGCTAGAGAAAATCAATACAGTACAATATTCTTTTAATTTATACCAGTCTTTTGTTATGAAGGTCTCTGGAGCTGACCCATTTAACACTGATACTTGCACGCCAGAGGAATATGTCCTTGGGAAGTTTGATGAGCTGATGGAATCAAGGTATCAATCCTCAGAGGGAGTAGATGGCGCCCAAATGACAAGAATAACTCATATGGTACTCAGTGGTCACGATACGGTGAAAATGGCCGATGAGTTTAAAGGAAATATTTTAGACTTGGGAGAACAGATTGAGGTGGCTAAGTACCGACGGGCTGGTCTTAAAAAAGTTGATGAAGATGGAATCTCCCACCTCCTCCAGACCTTCAACAACAATAAGCAACAATAAAGATTCTCCGGGGGCCAGAGAAAACCTAAGTGTTTTTGTATTCTTTATTCTTTTTGGAATGTAAGTTCCCGGATCCCAGAGTCCCAGATCCTACACTTTTGTATTCTTCTAGTGACCCGTGTCCTGGTCCCCAAGGTCAACCGGTCACTTTCAAAGTAGTTAATAGAGGTTTTCGAAGGTTGTCAGAGGGCAGATGAATACATCAAGGCACGTCAGATTAGTAAGAGGCTTTCTGACAGATGATCTTCTCGAGGCGCCACTTTAGATATACACTTGGCGCATTGGAGACAGGGCACCGCATTTCCCATTTATGAGACATGTAGGCTTGAGCCCCATAGAATCAAATTTATTCCTTCTCTTTCTCAGCTCTCTTCTCGAGGCTGATTCTTCCACTCCATCTTCTTGTCTTATTCTTCTGACATGTCAGACCTTCTCCGTCTCGAGGTCTTTTGTAAAGTGGTGCAGGTAGTACCGGTCACTGGATAATATATTTTATGGAAAGATGTAAAATAGGGTTAGGGTTAGGGTTAGAAGAAAAAGTGTATAAATAGCAAGTCTGACCCTTTTCCAAGGGTCGGCGAAATTGATGATTTTGCAGTCCATAGTAATAGAGAAGCAGTATTTTCATTTTAGTTGCAGAGCTCAATGCTCCTTGGTCTTTAAAGATTTCAATAGTTAGATGGTCCCTTGGAGCCGCCATTGTACCTCACACCAGTGCTTGCTGGAAGGAATGTTAATGAAGAAGAGAGAGTTCTTGCAATGACGTTTTTGGCACTTTGTCTTCTAAGTTAATGGTATTTTATGTTTAATGTTCTTCATGTATTCTACTCTGATACTTTAAGTAGAGTAATGACCTCCTTTCCCTTGCTAATGATCAAATATGAACTAATGGTTGTGTATTTCTTCGGTATTTAGTGTAGTATATCAGAGCATTATTGATGTATTGAATGTATAAACATAACTATAGGTAGATGAAATACCTTCTAACCTTGCAAGATCTTTTTCAATTTATTTGCTAAGTGTAAGATGCTTGGAGAAACCTCACCTTCCTGAATCCCCAGAGAGAACGAGTTGAAGAAACCAGCTATCTGCCTCGAAAACAATCACATCTCCCAACTGAGCCCCGCACCGTCGAGACCCAACCCTCAGGTGCTTGGAGGCCTGAGGAATCTCATTTCCCTGGATAACCTTTATAGGGAAAGTTGGCCGGTACCCCGGTACCCGGTGGCAACTTACACCTGTTGGCGGACCCAGTAACCAAAGTCCCGTCAACACAATGTAACTCTGATTTTTTGAATAAGATCCAATGATATAAACTAATCACCTGATTGTGATGGATGAGTCTCTGTTGTTCCTTATTTCATTGTAGCCTTTTAAACAAACTGCTTCTTCATATTCGCATGCATGCTCTTGCACATCTATTCACTTACTCAGAAACATTTTGGATAAACAAAATACTTTATATTTATACCATATCCAAACCAAATGCAATTATAAGTCGGCTTCCATAAGATAAATAAACATTTAACAATAAGCTAAGTCGGCCCAAAACTGTCACTCGGGTCCAATAATCTAATCTGGAAATACACTGACACTCAGGAATTATGTTGTCACTCGGGAAACATACTACAATGTATCACTTGGACTACTCTGTGTACTCATGCTACTCTGATCACTCAGGTAATATTGATTACCACTATCTGCTCGGTCGATACTACCATTGCTTGGGTTACATAGTAATTGCTCGGGTTACACTGCTAGCTCGGTCAACATTATGATGAATAAGTGTTTTGGAACTAATTGATAATATGTCTTTCCATAAGGTCATGAAAAGACCCCTTCCATGCCTGTTCTTGTGAAACCTATGATTATTTTCTCTTCTTTGTTCCTGCATTCTTGTCCATGCACCTGCTAGCCTGAATCTAAAGAGGTTTTGGTTCATTTGGTCCTTGGGTATGCCTGCAACAATGACCAATTACCAATAATGGGCATACTCCAAAATGTGTGTCCAATATTTCTGGGCCTCTGCATTCTATTCCGGTATATTTTCAAGTGCTCTATGAAGGAGAAACGGGTGCAAATGGTGTGGAAATCCCAGAAAATAAATCCAATCTCCATGAGTGGTGACAGACCCTTATCCACAGACAATACTAGCCAAAATTTCTTCCAACCATTCCTACCACTCTGGTTGATCACACCACTCCACCACCCTTCTCACCTCTTCCTATAGACTGAAGTGAAGACCCCACGCGAAAAATAGGGAAGAGAGTTTTGTATTTACATATAAATTAAATTTCAAATCCAGGAATTCAATCCCCAACAAGGTACAAACCAAAATCAGAAAGAAGGGGTCGCTTGTGGAAAAGACATTCTTTAGCATTTCCTCTAAAATGGGCCCCCAAAAATCCATTTACTACTTTAATGCTTTGAAATAAAAGTTTACTTCCATCTCACCTTCCACTACTCACACTCGAAAAACACTTGTGCATATCTCGGCAAGGGAAAACAAAATGTACATCTCGATCCTGATATAGGAATGAATTCATCTCAAAAAATCACCTTGTATTAAATGTAGGGTACTGGTATGTGTGAAATGGCATTTGATAACCACCTTCTTATGCCAACTTTTCATTCATAAATTAAAGTGATGTCAGTCGCCACCTTGTCCCACTAACCAAATTTATGCCAAGTTTGAAGCAAACTGCTCAGCAAAATTTACCTTTATTTTGGATAGTCAATGCGTTAATGCATTTCCCTCTTTGTAAATATGGGAAATTTCTAAATTTCTAAAAGCATTTAGTTTCCTTCAAATTATATTGATGACTTTGTTAAGTTTCCAAACTTGGGATCTCCCATTGGAAATCACATTGACTATGATTTGCGAGTCCCCTTCCAGGTGCAATTGTTCCACATGTATTTTTTTTTCCAAGTCCACTGCAAGTAACATGACTTGCACCTTCACCTAATTATTTGTTCTGATGTAGGAGCATCCTTGGGTTGTTGGAAATCTTGCATCACCCAAAAGCATTTCCTTTCAATTTGTTTTTAATTTTGTTCTTGTTAGTCTTTTTTAGTATCTTGATTTGCAATCCTTCCAATTGGTTCCTTATCTCTTACGATCCAAATGACATGTTCTAGACTTCATGATGAATCCATGTTTGTTTTCACATCATGATATGTTCTTTCCTGATAAATATTTCTTAAGTTTGGGCCCCGTCCTATTTGTTCTTCTTGTTCTAATGGTCAGATTAGGTTTTCCAATCTTCGAAGCTATTTCATGATCTACGAAGCTTGGTGGATATTCATACATTCATGGGAAACCTCCTTGTGAAATCACATGACATTTAATTCATATCCAGAGGAGTTCTTATGGATTTAGGTCTTGACCTATATGGTGTAACACATTTCTTTATTCTTGGAGATTGTGATCTCCTTGGCTGACTTGTGGCTAGTGATCTTGTATATATTTGTAGTCTTGGTTCCTTCGTTAGTAGGCTTGGGAGGTGTAGCTTGGTAATATCTCTCATTAGTATCTTAGCATCTATCATGGATCCATATTTTTTATTGTAAGAAGAAATGTATGCCTTGGAATGTAAGCTAACATTTTGTTGGATATGTATGATGTAAATCTTTGATTTAGGATAATAAGAAGATCTGTGAGACATGTTGATTGTTCATTATTGAGTTATTAATGATCTAGAATTGGTTGTTTCCTCTATGTTGACTCTTGTTGCATGGTTGGACCATCTCCATTGGAGAAAATCCAACTATGACTGCATCATATGGTACCAAAATGAGATTTGTTCTTGTAGATTGAGTTCCTGACCTTGTGAAGCCTTAGTTGTGTTTGTTGTGAGGTGGCAGGTTGAAGATCTGACTTGTAGATGTAGAGGCCGGGATCGATGGGGAGATTGTTGCTAGTTGAGAACTTTGTTTGGACTGTTGGAGGTAGGTTTCAAGTGTGTCTAATATATTTATAAGTGAGCGTTAATTGACACCTTGTAATCAAATCATTGAAGTTGAGATAGTTGCACCTAAGGATTGGAGAGATGCCACCTAGATGGATGAACCCTAGATGGTTGGAACAAATGATGGAGGACTTCTAAAATGAGATGAGGAATGAGATCAGAAATGTGTTGACTAGATTGTGAAGGAATCCTGAGACTGAAGAAGAATATGAAGAAGTTGTTGATGATCTTGAGCCTGCAAATCTTGAGATCCATGCAGATGAAGAAATATTGTTAAGGGCTATGGCACAAGTAAGTAATAGTCATAGGATGGATGTTTCTAATTTCACTCATTCTTTGCATCCTGAGGATTTGATAGATTGGATTGGCGAACTAGAAGATTACTTTGAGCTTGAAGATATTAGAGATCTATAGAGGGTTAGGTCAGCACAAGCCAAGTTGAAGGGTCATGTTGCCTTATGGTGGAAATAATTGTAGAAAGGTAGAGAGGAACATGGTGAATGGAAAATCACTAGATGAAGGGTGATGGTTACCAGGTTATAGGCTAAATTCATCCCCGAGGATTATGAATTAGAGTTGTTCAACAAATTTTAGAAATTGAAGCATAAAGACGTGAGTGTGAAGGAATACACCAAAAATTTCTATAAAATGATAATCAAATGTGGACACTGAGAGGTATCTAAGGAGAAGGTGGCTAGGTATGTTAGTGGTATGAGATTTAACAATCAGGGTGAGTTAAGTATGTTGAGGATTCTTATCAGTATGCATTGAAGACAGAGGACAAGTTGAAGAGAAGATAGAGTAACCCTAGAGGAAGGGAGAAGCAAACAAGTGGAAATGGAAAAGAGAAGCACACCATTGAAGTTTAACTAGATCAGAGGGAACCTAGAACATGGACTGGTAGCAAGTAGTTTAAAGGTACTTGTTTCAAATGTGGTCGCATGGGACATAGGTATTTTCAATGTTATGAAGGATCTACTAAGAACATGGGAAAACATAATCTTATGGCACATGAGGAGTGATCTACTGATGAACTTGAGGAAGTTATGGTAGAACCTGAGATAAGAAAGTCTCTTATGCTTAGGAGAGTTATGTTGAGTAAGAAGGAAGATGAATGTATACAAAGGAGGAATTTTTTTAGGTCTGTTTACAAATTAGGAGGTAAATGTTGTAAGGTTGTTATGGACTATGGTAGTACAGATAATTTGGTCTAAGAAGAGATGGTGAAGAAGCTTGGATTGACGAGGACTAAACATCCTTGTCCTTATGGAATAAGTTGGTTTTCAGATGAACACATGTTGGAGGTGAAAGAAAAGTGTTTTGTCAACTTCAAATTTGGACCTTACAGAGATGAGGTGTTATGTGATGTGGTATCTATGAGTGCTTGTCATGTTTTATTGGCTATACCTTGGAAATTTGATATAGGATCTATTCATGATTGCAGAAGAAACATGGTCACAATAGAGAAGGATGGACATAATTTTACTCTAGTTCCTTTGAAGGAAGCAGGGGGGAGAAGTGCAAGAAATATGAGCATGGTGAAGAGTTACTCTTCAGAGAAGTGGGATACAAAGGTTAGTGTAGATTAGAAGAAGGATCTTGAAGGAAGATCTTATGAGGGAAAGTTTGTATCAGACTGTAAGAAGGGTAAAGTGAAGCAGCAGAAGACCTTGGTTGCTGATCAGAAGAAGATTTGTAATAGGGGTATATTAATTATGCAAAGGAAATGAGGAAATGGTCAGAGTTTTGATGTTGATGTGAGATGTGACAAAGTAAGTGGATGGATTTGATAGAGGATAGGGAAGAGGTACAAAGATAGAGAGTTGCAGATAAGGAGGATGTTTGGATTAAAAATGAGCATGATTTTTATGTTCCATGTCTTGTCGAATTTTCACAAGTTTCTCTTATGGAAAATTTTCTTCTCACATGGAGTGTTTGATGTAGGAGCATCCTTGGGTCATTGGAAATCTTGCATCACCCAAAAATATTTCCTTTCAGTTTGTTTTTCAACTTTGTTCCTGTTAGTCTATTCTAGTGTTTTGATCATAAATCCTCCCAATTGGTTCCTTATCTCTTGTGATCCAAATGATGTGTTTTGGACTTCATGATGAATCCATGTTTGGATTTGCATCCTGATACATTGTTTCCTAGTGAATATTTCTTAAGTTTGGGTTCGGTCCTATTTGTTCATCTTGTTCTAACAGTCAGATTGGGTTTTCCGATCTTCGAAGCTATTTCACCATAGACAAAGCTTGGTGGATGTTCCTACATTCATGGTCAACCTCCTTGTGCAATCACATGACATTTAATTCATATCTAGAGGATTTCATATGGATTTAGGTCCTGACCTATATGTTGTAACATGTTTTCTTTATTCTTGGAGAATGTGATCTCCTCGGTTGAATTGTGGCTTGTGATCTTGTATATATTTGTAGTCTTTGTTCCTTAGTAGTTTTGGGAGGAGTAGCTTGGTATCAACTCTCAATAGTAGCTTAGGATCCAGCATGGATCTGGATTTCTGATTGTAAGCAAGCATGTATGCCTTGGAATGTAAGCTAGCATGTTGTTGGGCATGTATGATGTAAATATTTGATTCTGGATAATAAGAAGTTCTGCGAAGCATGTTGATTTTTCATTATTGAGTTCTTAATGATCTGGAATTGGTTGTTTCCACTGTGTTGACTCTTGCTGCATGGTTGGACCATCTCCATTGGGAAAACTCTGAGTGTGACTGCATCTTTTATCAACTTCCTTGTCTCAATTGCTTGAATGTTGTCATTTGCATTGCCTGCGACACACCCAATGCCCGAAGGTCCCGGGTTACCTTTTGACACCCCATCGAAGTTGATCTTGATCCATCTTGATTCTGGTTTTCTCCACTTCACCAAGGCCCTAGCCATAGAAGAAAGATGAGCCCCCGAAGACCCATTAACAGGACTAATTTTTGTCTCAATTAATCAAATAATTTTTAATATTTAATTAATTTGCGTCTTTCTTATTAATTCAAATTTTAAATTTACCATTTCCTTCCAATTCCAATAATTGAATAGTTTTAATTAATTATTTGATTATTTTAATTTCTGATTAATATTCTTTAGAGATTCTCTAATTGTTCTTCTAAAAATTAATTAAATATTTGTTATTATTTAATTAATCTCTTCTCTAAGTTTATTAAATAATCTTACTATTTAATAAAAATATTCCTCAATGGTATTATCACCATAATTAAGTGATAATTCTAATTACTTAACTTGGTCTTCTAAAATAAAATAAATGATCAATTTATTTAATTTTTCATATCCCCAATGTTAATTAATTCTTTTGAAAATAAATAATAAATTTATTATTTATTCCTCACATGCACAATTAAATAGATTTTTGAATTTATTTAATGCTAATTATTCTTCCAGTTCTACCTCTTTTAACTATCTAATAGTTCTTCTCTCCATTCAATTTAGTTTGACTAATCAATCAATTCAGTCAACTGATCAATCAATTTAGTCTTGCTTCCAATCTACCTAGTTCACTATCTAATCAATTCAGTCTAGTTCTAATCAATTGAGTTAACTATTCAATCTATTATGTCATGCAACCACTTAACTATCAATTTGTCATAGTCTTCTATTCAATCAAGACAATCATCTAGTCAATCAATCTCAGTCTGATCAATCAACCCAACCCTGATTGAAGTCCATAATATTGTATAATGAGGCTTAATTATCATAATTTAACAACCATAATCTTGAATTCTCATGTTGTCATACTTGAGTAAATCTAAGAGCCTATATTGCATTGAGAAGGAGAGAGCCAAAGAAGAAATTATTTAGTTTGAATGTTTGTGTTTCCGTTATTTAATTTGTGATGCAGTCAATCATGTTATTCTTTCTTGAGTAAGGTGTAATATTGCAATAATTTAGATCTTTGTGGTTGGATCTTGTCTTGGCTATTGCATATTTATAGGTTATCTGAATATTTTACCCCTTACGACACTAATTATGCACTACTTAACATACTTCTAGCTCTATTCATTGAGACTTTATTTAGTCTTTCATCTACCCCATCTTACTGTAGTATATACATTGTACTTTTTTATTTTATAATTATAACGTGTTTACGGATTCTTCAAACTCTTTAGCTTCACACTCTTCTCCACTATCTAACCTCAACACTTTATTTTCTTATCTATTTATTTTACTACAATTCCTTTAAACTTCTTAAATTTTTAGAAAACCTCAAAGTTGTGTTATAGAGAACAAAATCAAATTTAACTTGAGTAATAATCAATGGAAGAGTGGGGGTGATCCTTTGGTGAAATGGTGGGGCTTCTTGCATGTAGTGCCTACAACCAAGGTTCAAACCTTGCAGGGTTACTCTCTACTGCGTCAACAATTGAGACGCCCCCAAGATCTCGTATCTTGATTTACCCGCGGGATGTGGAGTGAGGCATTTGCATTCCACCTAGGGAGTACATCCCTAGCTTAAATTTGTGTCTACAACCAAGGTTCAAGTCCGCAAAGGGTCACTCTCTACGGTGGTTATTAATTGAGAGTTGTTGACTTTGACCCTTGGTGAAATAGTGAGGCTTCTTACCTGTAGTGCTTACAACCAAGGTTCAAAAATTTTAAGCCTGTACGGGTAGCGAAGTTGGTTTGAGGTTGTGGGTGGACAACTCATGGTCTCGGGTTCGACTCTTGCCCGGATTTGCCCGATGAACCTGGCTTGCGAGCGGTTTGGTTCATCCTCTAAGGATTAGTCTCACCTCAACTCGCCCCTAGTACCCAAGATACAAGACGCTGGGTCGCCGGGCTGGGTTGCGGGGACACCTTAGGGTTAAAAAAAATCAATAGAAGAACATAATAAATATATTTTCTAATAAAAGGAACATCCACATAACCAAACATGTGATTTTTAATTATTTTTTAAATCATACTTACTCTAAAATTTCAAAAATTTACCCTAATCTATTTACCAAACACATAATGTTCAAAAAATAAAAATCTAAATAATTTAAAAAATTAACCATCATATTTATATTTATCAATTTTTTATATCATAACATACTTATTTCAATTTCATTTTCATTAACTAATTTAAACAAATAAATACACCCAACTTAAAAAAATATTATGTTAGTAAATTTATTCAAAGTCAATTTTATCTTCTCAATCTACAATCCTTCTCATAAAAAATAGCGTGCATGCACTATCATTGATCTTAAAGATAATATAAGACCACACTGGACCAAACCATAATAATGAAATTAAACTCTTATAAAAACTTAAACAAAATCACAAAAACATAACTTTTTATATTTTCTATTTCAAATTTATATTTAATTTAATAATACTAGAAAAACAAATATCCACTTAAACTAGTTATATTTTTCTTACCCTAAATCTTTGACATTGCTAGGGCTTTAGCCTTTGAATTTTTCATTACGAAATTTCGAAATTTTTCTAAGGCAAGTAACAAAAAAACGTGTTAGCCTTATTAAGGATGGTTTGAATCCCTCTCTATAGAAAGTCCTATTTGGTTTCAAAACCTTCCTTTTCCTCCCGTGCTAAAAGTTATATTTTGACAATGAAAACACCATTATCTAATTTAAAATATTAAGAAACCGCCATCTTGACGTACATAACAGGTAAGATTTGGTCAATGGCCTTTTTTTATAAGCAATGAATATTCACACTTTGAACGTTGGTCTTCTCCAAATAAATATGTAGCCATTTCATGTTTTTAAAAAAAAATAAATATTGAATAAAAGTAGGAAAATATTTATAAAAGAATGTCGTCAAGAGTGTAAATTACATTACAACAATAAAATATAATTTAGAATAGGATTGCAATAAGAAAAGTAATAGTTTTAAAAAGAGTAAAATTAGATTTCGATCTCTATGCTCTATCATCAATTGTTTCTCGAATAACCCTATTTATTGTCAACTCTTCCATTTGACTTTATAAAAAATATTTCTTTTTAATTTAAATGATTTTCCACCACTTTGAATTAGCTCTAAAATTTTCAATAGAAGACAAATGTACACCCTTACTATAAACTAGTCGAAGAAGATGATTGTCAAAGCATTCAAAGATGGTAATTTATTGAAGCAAAACTGATAAAAAAGATGCACTTAAACTCTATAGTAATGGAGATAATTGTTCACATCAATGACTATTTTTTTTGTGAACATTTATTCTCTTAGTGCTATTATTGGTAGTAGAGACATTATGTAGATGAAGTATTTGGAATTTTAGTCCCTCTCTTTCCTATTACATGATAGTGAGTTTATCTATCTTAACATTAACATTTATTCTTTGAGCTATTTTCTTGTTGCATGTATGTCATTACATAGATCATGGTATGTGACTTCATACCTCTATTATTGTTGCCTCAATCTAAATGGACTACCCACACTACACGCTTTTGTGTTTTTTTCGTTATTCATGTTTGGCTCAGTAGATAATATTATCTCGCCATGCCTACTACTATTTTCTTTTCTCATCATTTTCTATTCTCATTAATTCATCTTGCACATCTCATTTGACAAAATGCTTGTACTACACGTAATGCTATATGTATAATTAATTATAGTAATATATATTTTTCAAATATTAACACTAGATTTCCCTAAAAATATATATGGACCTTATATGTATGTATGTATGAATGTGTTATGAAAAATGATAAATATATTTCTTCCCTCAAAAAATAGAACATGAGACTTTTTCTCTTGATCTTGCCTCATGATTATATTGGAAATAAATTTGATATATTTAAAAGAGTATATCTATAGAACTTTGAAAATTAAAAATTATAATATTAATTTTTTTTTAAAAGTAATATGGTGGTATCCTTGACCCTTGTGATTGCCGCTAATATTGCGACTCAACCCAACAAACTCAACTACCCTTCCCGTGGTCTTGCTTTTGTGCAAGGTTTTAGGGGAGGAGGAACCGAGTTGAGGCGAGACTAATCCACTGGAAGTAGTCGGCCAAGCTTGAACGAGCTAACTACCAATTTAACCAAGGTAGATAGATTCAATCTCGGGACCTATATGAGACGAACCCAAAGCCCTTAACCAACTACGCTAGCCCTTCATGTTGATCTCATTATAATTTTAATAGATAATTATTCTGAATTGTGTACCTATGTTATGTTTGAATAAAAAAATGTCTATAACTTCAAATCTTTTATCCTTTTTCAAATCTAAAAGATGTGTCAAAATATAGTCTTCATTGGTTGCATGCTTTTTTAATATTTAAATTTCATATATTTTGCTCGGTTAAGTTGAACAAAAAAAATATTTTTTAATATTTAAAAAAAAGTCTTAAAAAACTCAATAATTATTTAGTAAAGAAAATCATAATTTTAATTTCTCTAAAATCTCTAAAGTATTTCAGTAATATATCAAATTTTCACTAAAATATATATATATTTTTAAAGGAAAAATCCCATAAGCTATATTTTTTCCTACAACTTTTTTTTGCCACATGTTAGCGATTTTTTTTTGCTACCTCCAATCCTAAAAGCAATAACAAAACCTAGATCATGGGATTAAAAATCTAGATATTATATTAAACTTTATCCATAGTTTGAAGACAAGAAAATGTAACATAATAAGGCATAAAAGCCTTCTTCACTTCAAGCTCCACTAGACTCAGGAGGGTGTTCCTACTTCAAGGTTTGAATAATATCATAAACTCATCTTGAACAACGACTTCAGACCTTGTAAAGTGGATAGTTCTCAGATCAATAGGTAGTGAGCGTTTAAATATTACCAACTTTATGCACAATCCCACTTGCATTAAGCACTTGCCGAGAGCGACATTAACTTATACATATACTAAAAATGTGAAATTAAAATGATTTTGATTTTGAATGATGAGACCAAACTGAAACAAAACTTGCAAAGGATTGACCAATGCCTAGATAAGGGCAACGAATTCAAATAGAAAGCATCTCACATTGCAACACCTCAAACATGCCATGAAGATCTTAGAAATGTATCACCTAGCAATAATAAGACAATAAAAAGATCATTAATACACATCACACAACCATTCTTTACAATCCATCTAGAAACATAAAGTCCTCATTCCATTTATCAAAGCAATTACACTACTCCTAGAGAAAAAAGACAATGAAAAATGAAATCCAAGATAGCAAGTATGTCTGCAAAGCTGAACAATCTTTGATTATTTCAACTTAAAGAAATCTACATTTTCAGACTGGAAACATTTGTATGATAAAACACAATCATGGAGCTCAATTCAAGACATATAAGACATTACAAAATGGAAACAACTAACTATATTCCTACACCCTAGCTCAAACACTTTGCAATATTTACAAATGTCATGCCTACACTTGTAGAAATTAGAGAATTGGAACCCTTTTTTTCTGAAATGTTCCTCCAAATCTCCTCAAAAAGGAGGCCCTAAATTCCCTTTTATAATCCAAGGGAGTGAACAAGCTTCAAGTATTTACAAAAAGATCTACCTAGTAGTAGGTAACTGATGCAGAGGTAAAGGTGGTGGACAAGATTTCAGTAAATGAATGATTCAACTTCAAGGTTTCTACACTTTAACTATGCTTCAAAAGACTCAATTAATGAATACACCCTTCCCAAAGGAAAACAATGGTAAAATATATCTATTAACACTGGACTACAAAGGATTCAAATGGATATTGGGTTTACAACAACACCCAACACTTCAATCTTGAGCAATCTCCCTGAAACTCTTATTCTTTACTTAGAACAACCAAAAATACTTGTAATCCAAAAAAATTTATCAAGAAAAACCTTTTGAACACCAAATCATATCAATCTACAACCTTTCATGTCCCTTTGATTCATTAATTCAATCTCAGAAACAAATAAGCCAAAATACACCACCTTGCTGCCCTCTGAATAGACCTGTGAACAGTCGTTAATAACTTTTTAACCAGATCAAATTTCTTCAATCCCTTCGGTGCGTTTGGGCACAATTAGGTTTTATTCATTTTTTCCAAAGAACATGAATATCCAACGGTTCAATCCAAAGATATGGCCCTCGCATCAGACTGTATTTTCTGCAACCCTCATTTTTGAACTTTTACCCTTTCTCCAAACTGTGATCACTCTTTCTTATTATTTCTGCACATCACTTGTTAAATATATATAATACAATGTTAGATCTCAACATTCCATGAATATTAGGCCT
>MU225631.1:1282398-1292739 GCA_018584345.1 Thuja plicata | reverse complement strand
TCTGCACATCACTTGTTAAATATATATAATACAATGTTAGATCTCAACATTCCATGAATATTAGGCCTTTATATTCATGGAATGCACATCATTTTATTGAAGCCCTACTGTAACAGTAATTTAGAACTGAAAAATGCAACAACAAACTAAAAAATTAACGTGACAGTGATTCAGTATAAAGACAAACTCATTCAAAATGATCTACAACTTGTTGGAACAAGAATCTCAATGCATTATATGGTCCTTTCAATTAATAAAACCCTTCAACAACAAAGTACAAACATATATATTTTTTGCAGAGAATAAAGAAGTTTATTGCTTTTTGTTGCTCTTCTCCGTACATCTCCCGACTTTTTTATACAATGACTTCCTCATACATTTTATAACTTCCTTATAACTTCCATAACCTATTTGATTGGTTAAATGGATTATTTTAAGGCTTTAGACATTAAAACTACAATTCCCTCCATTTTTAACTAACCGTTGGATTTTGAAAATTCAAAATTCCAACTTACAATTTATTGAATTCTTTTAAACCAAAGACCACTAAACTCACTACTTTTGATCTCTTATTATTATTAAACTTTCCTACACCTTTCCTAGACTCTAAATATTCCAATTTAACCCAAGGACTCTATTGGTCCCCCTTGCAAAGCAAATTTGGTCTTCTAAAGACATTTCTAAAACTTTCAATGGCCTATGTGACTTTGTAAGCCATGATAGGTTCCAAAATCTTGTAATTGAGTTGTATGTAACCATTCTTGTCCTTTGCACTCTTCCATGTCTTCAGACCTCCATTTTCTATCTTCATGTCTCCATTGGATGCTCTTGGTGTTCTTGAGTGATCTAGGTACTCTGCACCATATTCCCCACCATCAAAAGAACTCTTGTCCCAAGAGTTGTGCCTGATTTGCCAACTGTTTGCCCTTGTAGAAATCTGAAATTTAGGGATGAAAGAGTCCCCCAATGTTACCTTCTACTCCTATTTATGCCCTACACTCACACTCAAAGTATTAGACAAAAATGTGTTTGTATAGGACTGTCCTTTCCCATGATAGTGCTGCTGCTTGAGTGCCTGCACTTTTGCCCCTTTGTGTGGGTCATGTTGTTGCTGCCCTTCCTTATCTTCAACTTCATTCATTTGCCTACCCATTGGACATTTGATTGTCCCAATTTTTACATAGTGTAGATCACAAATTACTCTTGCTTTAGGACTATTTTTCCATTCCTCTTTCAACAACTTGATGCCTCCAACATTTCCCTCTTGCTGTACCATTCCTTGACCTATATCAATCTGCCTTCTTTCCTGCATTTCTTTCCCAAAACACATCAGTATAGACTCCTTGTGATTCCTTACCAATGGATACAACTTATACCTCATCCTTCCTTGTTGAACTACATATGTATTTGCATAGCCATCATGCATAACTCTCCTTGAACATTGCCAAGGTCTTCCCAAAATTAGATGTCCACAAGTCATGTGCATGACATCACACAATACCTTGTCTCTATAACTCCCAACTGAAAACTCAACCATCACTTGATCCTTAACCACCAAATTCTGACCCTCATTCACCCAAGTGGCATAATAAGGTGTAGTATGTGCAAAACATTTCAAATTCAATTTCCTAACAACCTCATAAGACAACACATTATGAATTTCGCCTGAATCAACTATAAATTTGCATACCTTTCCTTGAATGAGACAACTTGATCGCAATATACCTGGATCTTTTGGTGCTTGATTGCCTCTTCCCATCAGCAAGTACTCTCCTTCTTCTGGATGAATTTCAATGGATTCTTTCTGCTCATCTTTTCTTGATTCTTCATCAACCAAATTCACTCTCATGTCTCTAATCTTGTCCTCATTCCATTTAGGACATCTAAAGGAATGATGACCCACTTCATTGCAAGTGAAGCATCTTCCTGTAAACATCCCATTTCCTCTTCCTCCACTTCTTCCTCCTCTATATCCTCCTCTTGTATCTGATGTGTATGGCTTGTCTTTGTCATTGTGATTCTGAAAATCAGTGGTACCTCTACCTCCTCTTCCTCTCATAGAAGATCCTCCTCTTGTGCTATTATGCTTCTCATGCCTTCTTCTTATCTTCTCTTCAGCCTTCATGGCTAATTGATAACATTCATCAATTTTCCTTGGGGTAGTAAGACTAAGTTCATCCTGAATGTTGAACCTTAGCCCCCCATGTACCTTGCAATCTTTTCTTCCACTTCTTCTTCATGCCCTATTTTGATATCCAACTTATGGAACTCCTCAGTGTACCTTTGCACATCCATATCCTTTTGTCTAAAATCTCTCATTTTCTTGTATAACTGTACTCTATAATCCTTTGGAAAATTTTTTGCCTTCATCTTGTCCATCATACTATACCAAGATGTGATCATGGGCTTCCCATTCTTCCATCTTTCTTCCTGAACACAATCCCACCACAATAATACATGTCCCTTCATCTTGGACTTTTCAATCTTCACTTTATCCTTCTCCTCTATTCCTTCACACTCAAAGCAATTCTCAATTGCGCTGAACCAATCTATTACTTCCTCATCATCCATCTTCCCTCCATACATTGGTAAGTTTGTCCTTACCCTTGAATGTCCATTCTTTATGGCTTTCACCAACTTATCCATCCTCTCATCCTCAGGGTCTAACTGTTCTTCCTCTTGGGGTACTTCTTCTTCTTCTTCCTCTCCTACTTCTTCATCAAACCTGATGCTCTTTTCCCTATTCTCCAATGCTGCTATCCTTTCCATCATAGTTCTCATCAGTCTATCCTTCTCATTTTTCTCCTTGTCTCTTTGTTCTAGGTCTACCTTCAACTTTCTGTTGTCTGCCAGTTGTTCTTTCACTATCTTTGCCAACTCCATGTTTGTCATCCTTGTAGGCAAATCTCCTTCCTCTCCTTCATACATGGTTCTTGTTCTCCTTGATACAAAGTTCAACTTAGGGCTTCTCCTTAAAGGATACTTCAACTCTAAGGGCTTAACTAAGGATCCAATATGTCAAAGTTCTCAAGACCAATATTCAACTCTTCCCAAAAGATTCTACTGGGCTCTGATACCACTTGATGCAGAGGTAAAGGTGGTGGACAAGATTTCAGTAAATGAATGATTCAACTTCAAGGTTTCTACACTTTAACTATGCTTCAAAAGACTCAATTAATGAATACACCCTTCCCAAAGGAAAACAATGGTAAAATATATCTATTAACACTAGACTACAAAGGATTCAAATGGATATTGGGTTTACAACAACACCCAACACTTCAATCTTGAGCAATCTCCCTGAAACTCTTATTCTTTACTTAGAAAAACCACAAATACTTGTAATCCCAAAAAAATTATCAATAAAAACCTTTTGAACACCCAATCATATCAATCGACAACCTTTCATGTCCCTTTAATTCATTAATTCAATCTCAGAAACAAATAAGCCAAAATACACCACCTTGCTGCCCTCTGAATAGACCTGTGAACAGTCGTTAATAACTTTTTAACCAGATAAAATTTCTCCAATCCCTTTGGTGAGTTTGGGAAAAATTAGGTTTTCTTCATTCTATCCAAAGCACATGAATATCCAACAGTTCGATCCAAAGATATGGCCCTCACATCAGATTGTATTTTCTGTAACCCTCATTTTTGAACTTTTACCCTTTCTCCAAACTGTGATCACTCTTTCTTATTATTTCTGCACATCACTTGTTAAATATATATAATACAATGTTAGATCTCAACATTCCATGAATATTAGGCCTTTATATTCATGGAATGCACATCATTTTATTGAAGCCCTACTGTAACAGTAATTTAGAACCGAAAAATGCAACAGTAAACTCAAAAATTAACGTGACAGTGATTCAGTATAAAGACAAACTCATTCAAAATGATCTACAACTTGTTGGAACAAGACTCTCAATGCATTATATGGTCCTTTCAATGAATAAAACCCTTCAACAGCAAAGTACAAACATATATTTTTTTGCAGAGAATAAAGAAGTTTATTGCTTTTTGTTGCTCTTCTCCGTACATCTCCCGACTTTTTTATACAATGACTTCCTCATACATTTTATAACTTCCATAACCTATTTGATTGGTTAAATGGATTATTTTAAGGCTTTAGACATTAAAACTATAATTCCCTCCATTTTTAACTAACCATTGGATTTTGAAAATTCAAAATTCCAACTTACAATTTATTGAATTCTTTTAAACCAAAGACCACTAAACTCACTAATTTTGATCTCTTATTATTATTAAAATTTCCTACACCTTTCCTAGAGTCTAAATATTCCAATTTAACCCAAGGACTCTATTGGTCCCCCTTACAAAGCAAATTTGGTCTTCTAAAGACATTTCTAAAACTTTCAATGGCCTATGTGACTTTGTAAGCCATGATAGGTCCTAAAATCTTGTAATTGAGTTGTATGTAACCATTCTTGTCCTTTGCACTCTTCCATGTCTTCAGACCTCCATTGTCTATCTTCATGTCTCCATTGGATGCTCTTGGTGTTCTTGAGTGATCCAGGTGCTCTACACCAGTAACCACCATCAGACTAAATGACAAAATATTTAGTAACCTACTGACAACTTTCAGATATTCCTTCATTCCTCTATAGAGAAGTAGTTGTGCATATTTGTTCGAAAGCATTCTCTCATGAGCTTAGATTAGACTATAAAAAAGATAGATGAGGTGTCCATGGCTTCTAGATCTTTGTGACGGCAAGAATCTTGTAGTGAATGTTTTTGGGGCTTTTTGGCTAATTTCTGAGCTGACATGTTCTAGCCCTAAAGCGGCATAAAGATTGTATAAATTAGCTTAGGGTTAGGGTTTGATATAATGTATGTTTTGAGTATCTTCTTACTATGGTATTGAGATGTAAGGGATTGTAGATTATAATCAGGTTGTAATCACTAGATAATAATAAGATTGGACTCATTGTTGGTGGACATAGCCTAGGGATTGGGTGAACCATGTTAAATCTTCATGTCTTGTGTTCTCTTCTATTTTGGTTTATTATTTTCTGATATTGGTTATATTTCTACATGTAATTGTTAGATTTTTTTCTTCTATTCCTAACACTCTATCCAAAAATTAGAGACGAGAAAATGTAACATAACAAGGTATAGAAGCCTATTCACTTTGAGCTCCACTAGACTTAGGAGGGTGTTCCTACTTATAGGCCTGAACAATATCATAAACTCATCTTTAATAATGACTTCAAACCTTTTAAAGTGGATAGTTCTCACATCAATAGGTAGTGAGCATTTAAATTTTACCAACTTTATGCACAATCCCACTTGGATTAAGCACTTGCTAAGAACAACAATAACTTATACATAGACTAAAAATATGAAATTAAAATGATTATGATTTTGAATGATGAGACCAAAATGAAATAGAACTTGTAAAAAAATTACCAATGCCTAAATAAGGGCAACAAAGTCAAATAGAAAGCATCTCACATTGCAACACCTCAAACACACCTTGAAGATCTCAAAAATGTTATCACCTAGTGATAACAAGATCACTAATACATATCACACAACCATTCTTTAGAATCCATATGGAAACATAAAGTCCTCATTCCATTTATCATAGAAATTACATTGCTCCTAGAGTAGAAGGCAATAACAAATGAAATCCAAGACAACAAGTGTGCCTGCAAAGCTGAAAAATCCTTGATTATTTCAACTTAAATAAATATACATTTTTAGACTGGAGACAATTGTATGATAAGACACAATCATGGAGCTCAATTAAAGACAGAAAAGACATTACAAAATTGAAAAAAAAAACTTACTATATTCTTGCATACTAACTCGAACACTTTGAAATATTTATAAATAGTCTGCCTACACTTGTAGAAATCAGAGAATTGTAACCCTTTTTTCTCAAATGTTCCTCAAAATATCCTAAAAAAGGAGGCCCTGAATTCCCTTTTATAATACAAGGGAGAAAATAATCTTCAAACCTTTACAAAAATATCTACCTAGTACTTGGTAACTGCCATCAGTCTAAATGAAAAAATATTTAGTGACTTACTCACTATTGGCATATCTCATGCAGTGATGGTAAGTGAGTTTTGGAGATGTCATGATGCAGATTTGATTACAGGATGATCAGATATTATGTTGTCATTGATGTCAACTATTGACCTTGTGTTCTTAGTATGTTGCTAAGCATAGTTATGATGAATGAAGGGTTGCATTGAGTTTAAGTGGTTGTAATCTTTATGGGAAACTTCAAGTGTGTCTCTGGATGTCTAATGGATGACTACTACTACTGAAGTAATCTTATGTGCAAGTTGTGATTAGTTGAAGTATAACAGTGCAACTGCTAGAACAGTTAATGTCAGGTGATAGATGATTTGAATGTCGCGTCAAATCTTTGTTGTATCTTGTGGCACAATTACAGGATATGGTGGTCAATAGTGTTCATATGCTACAGTTGTGACTGCAACTAATTTGAGTGACCGATGTGAAGGATAGGTGACCAGTGAGCAGAGACAGAGTTGTTACAGGTTAAAGTATTTGTGTTCTTGAATGACAGTTGATAAATCTTTGATCAGTGATCGGTGTTGAGGTTGTGGTGGAATCGATTGAGTTAGTCATGATCTAGTGATGTATCTTCATGATTGGAGGTGATGATCTGGCATCACATTGTTCAATGCTAGCATGTGGAGAAGATTCTAGATGAAGATTGTGTTTGGTCAATTTTTTTTTGACTTCTTGACACAATATTTTATGTAAATCATTGTATTAGCCGACGCGGTCTTGGAAATGTGTTTTGTACATTTAATTTTATTTTGTGGCAAGTTGGATATGAGTAGGATGTTTTGAAATTCTAATTTAGGGCTTGATTAAGGTGGTGGACTTAAAATTTTAGTATATAATAGATGAATTTGAAGGTTGAAGTTGAAGGTTAAAAGTGTTGATCGTGTGTTGGACAAGTGCAGTGAAAAGTGCAAGTTGCAATCAAGCATGGGAATATTTAAGTGTGTTTAGAAGAGATTGTGCACTTTAGTGGATCTGATCAACTAGATGTAGTTCTATTCTATAGATCATTCTTTTTGTTGTTCCCTAATAGTTGTAGCAGGTTAAATCCCATAATGGGGTAGATCTTAACAGATATTTCTTATAAATCCTCTAGTAAGGTGATACTTTGTCAAGTGTTTAAAGTCCTCTAAAAAGGATACTCTTAATAGGGTAAAGGTCCTAAAAGGCCTAAGGAAAATCCCTTAACCGGGTAGCACCTAACAATGTTGTTGTAAACTCCTAAAAGGATTAAGCTCCTCATAGGGATTACTTGAGAAGAGTACATCATTTAGTAGGTACTAATTCTCACCATAGTTTTCTCCTTATTTGGGTTTCCCCGAGATAAATTTGTGTGTCAACTTTGTGGATGGACTTGCATGTTTGTGATTTTTATTTGCTGAAATTTAAGTTAATCTTGTGAATATTGGTTTAAGTTTAAGAGGTGAAAAAGTTAGATTACTTGGTATATTATTGATTCACCCCCCTCTTAGTAATCTGACCATAGGACTAACACTGAAATTTTTTAGATATTCCTTCATTCCTCATAGAGAATTAGTTATGCATATTTGTTCGAAAACATTCTCCCATGAGCTCAAATCATATTGTCAAAAAGATAGATGAGGTGTTCATGGCTTCTAGATCTTCATGAAAATAAGAAGCTTGCAGTGATCTTCTCAAAACATCTGCATTAACTTCAGTAAATCATATCACAGTCTGTCAAATCTTCATCATTTATTGAAAATCACCTTCTAGATAGGCTTAGAACAATCCTTCATCAAGATTTGGCCAAGATCTTCAAGATTTCAAATTTTCAAAATTTGGCGGGAGGCCATAGGCTAGTCCTTGGATCAAAAACACAAAAAATAGATAAAACAGAGGGTTAGGGTTGGTAAAAATATGATAGAGCATTTAACCCTCCTTTCTTGAGCTGCTACAGAGATTTTGAAGTGCTAAAAATATTCTCCGTAATTGGTTTTAGTCTTTGCCTTCTTTAATTTGACACAACCTAACTGAAAACACTTTGTTTCTTTCCTTTATCTAAAATGATCTGCATCATTTCCCTTTAAACATATTTGATCATACTCTCACAAAACTAAATTTTGTTTTCTATTTGGCCACAACTGAAAATATTTCTCCTTGTTGTAACCAAAATTACTTGATTATTCTCTTACCTTTATTTTGTTTTGTTCACTGAGAAAATATTTTCCCATAAAAAGGTATTCTCAGAACCTTTCATATTCCCCTTTGAAGTAATCAAAGGAACATGTCACATCCTCACATCACCATGATCCATCAAACATATTCATTAGTTAACCTTGCAAAGATGCGACATGAAATATGTCTTCATCAGTGGGGTCAGATAAGACACGTGGCACACTATCACACGTCCACATATCATTGTTGGTCAACATTGTCAAATTTGGGCATCCTGGTGAATTAGAGAATCATGTATACCACTCGAGAATGTATGATTTTGGGTAGTTAGGGGAGAATTAAACCTTTGAACCACCTATTTTGGTTCAAAAGTTGGGAAGAATCCTTTCCAACCTTACACGGATTCCAAATACTTTTCAAATTTTCTTTAAGAACATTCATTGGGTCCATACAAAATTTAATGAACTTTTCCTTTTCATTATATGCAATCATATTTATGATGATTCACTACTAATTTGGGGAGTTGGGGTGCTTTTAGAACCAAACAAGAATGCCATCTACATTGACCTTTGATGTCGGATGGTCGGGGGAAAACCAACACTTACATACCTACTGAAATTTGTTTCTGAAGTTTTCTAAATAAGTTGACTACCCAACATCGCATTGTCAGGTAGTCAAGGGAAAACCCAAAATTTAGAACAAGTTGGGGAGTTAGGAATACTACCCAAATTACCGACTGCAAATAAACCAAAGGTAAAATTTGCTTCAAAAAAGCTTCCATTGGTAAAGTTGGGGACTTTATGAACTCTTCTGACACTGCCTTTGTGTGCATCCTGGATGAAAAAAATCAAGTGAACGACCATTAAAAAACTACTTCAAATTCCTTCTAAATTTTAAGGTGTTAAAACCACCTTTTTCCAAACTGTGCAGATGATTTTTCCAGTCACTGGTATGAAGATTCTTGAATTTATTTTTTAGTGTTTTCATTACCACTTGGGAAGTATTATTTGGCCCATCATAGCTTCATACTCACCCTTAGAAGCATGAATTAAATTTTTATGCAAAACATGAGAAAGTGTTTCAATCTTCCATATCTTTAAAAGAAAAGTTTATCTTTCCCTAACTAATTATTCTGAGTAGGTTATTACCATCAAGAAATACTAATCATCTATCACACTACTTGTACTTGAAGTATTACTCTTTATGATGAATCGTGTGAAGCAAGACCCCTAATTTAATAATCTAAGAATCATCATTAACAATGTTATTCAAATTAAGAGCAACATTGGTAACTTTATCTTTTTCCAAAGGATTTGTTTTTAGGTTTGCATTCTTTCGTCAAATGACCTATCTTAACACAATTATAGTGGTTTATTTTAGACTTCCTAGAAGTTTTTGACCCACCATTTGACTTGGAATTTCCTTTGTCTATTGACTTCTTACCCATTCATCTTTGATCTCTCCTACCAAAATATATGCCTTGGACAATCGTTTATTCTATTTCTTTTGATGTCATCAACTAGAGACTCTCCTATAATAAACTCAAGATTAGGTAAAGATTTTTTTTTATTAATTGTTACTATCATTTTTTATTGTATTTGCATGCAATAAAACTAGTGTGTATTAGGAATGTAAAAATAAGTTAAACAATCAACAAACTAATCTATTATACCATACGTGATTAGAAAAAAGAAGACTTAAAATCACTAAAAGGGCCTAAGAACTTGCAAACCTTCTTAAACCAATGAAGCCTCCTTGATGTGTAGATATGTCCAAAAATATTGGATGTGTGCTCAAATGTGAAATTTCTAAATCTTTAAAGGATTGGATTTGGGAAGAATTTTGGCATTATAAGGTTATGATTCTTTCTTTTGAATATCAAATTGGCATTATGATATTGCATGAAAGGTGGATGATGATGAAGGAAGTGAGGGCTCAATTTATAGGCCAAGAGGATGGCAAATGGAGGGTTAGGATTGAATTCTTATGAATGGATAAGATGCATTTGAAGCTGAGAACATGGATTGTGGTTCTTCAAACTCATAGCCTAATGGCAAGTGTCACAAGGAGAGAGCTTGAGAGGACTATTAGAAATAATAGTCCACCAACACAACTGAGAGAGGGGGGGGGGGGGAA
>MU225631.1:1198752-1248378 GCA_018584345.1 Thuja plicata | reverse complement strand
CTAATTAAATCTTGAAACCATGCATTAATTACGGTTACCCATACATTAAATGACGTGGATCAATCTTTAATTAACATTACATATCCCAATAAAATCAACTAAGTCAGCCAGAGATCTCAAATCTCATTATTAATCAAATTTCTGTAAGTCGGCCTTCATTACTGTTTCCACTCGGCAATTTCAATGGTGCTCGACATTGAGCAACTTTTTGCTCGTCACAAGCAACTTTACTCGACACAAGCAAATTTTCTCATCATAAGCAATTTTACTCGGCACAAGCCAAACTTGCTCGGCATAGAACAACCAGAAAAACTATCTTTGAAAGATAAAGACCTAATTACTTTGCCAGAGTGCCAATTGATCAAATACCCTTTGAATTACCTTAACTCAACCATTCACTTGGTCTTCTTGTTAAATCTTCTTCATCAACAATAGATATGGTACTCAAACAGATAGCAATAATCTCACCAGTAAAGGTTTGACATCAATGACAAAATAAAAATTGCTTGAAATGTCACTTTCAAATAGTATCTAGTAGTGTTGTTGTGGAAATTTGGAGATTGGCATATGAATATGGGAGTAGATGGAGGCATGAATGATGTATGAGGGGGATATGTGGGTACGACATAGGTGGGAGATGTGGATGAATGCAATAATGGATTTCCTTTGTCAACGGTGTGATAAGGACTGCTAGTGGATATGCATGGAGACATGATGGGGTAGTGTGAATGAATGATTGGATTTTGGAGGATGCTTAGAGTAAGCTTTCTAAGGTTTTCAATGTACTCATTGTGATCAACAAAAATCTCATCATCATTGGAATTGGATGAAGTGGAAGAAAAGGTAGGATGATAAAACTCATCATAATAGGATCATGACATGGTGATTAGTTGAAGAGTTGGATAGGGATTATGAAAAACTAAAGCTTAGATTAGGATAAATAATAAGCTTGGACTAGGATTTGGATTAAGCTTAGGATAGGAGGAAGGATTGACTCCAAAGAAGATGAAAAGGGGATGAGAAATGAAGAAGACAACTTTGCTAGCCTAGGATATGGGGAGAAATAGAGGACCTGATGATACTATATGAAAATGACGCAGGATGATAGTAAGGATGTGATTATGAAACTAGGATGAAATTTTTTTGGAGATATGGGTGATTTTGGACTAGAAATTTGGGATAAGTGTTTGACTTAGTAAATGTTGGATTTTGGTGATATTTTGACTTGTTTTTAGAAAAAGATGTATAAGTGAACATGTACATCAAAGAAAAATTGTGTATTTAGAACCAAGCACATTCACAACCTAGGCTGGATAGGATACTATTTGTTGGATCTCCACTTGGATTTCTCTGTATACCTCAGATAAATTGAACAAGCAGATATTCTAGTGTCACTGGCTCCCCTCTATGGCATGAGAATCACCAAAATCTCTCACCCCAAAGGTCTGAAAACCTTGAGGATTTCATGTCTCACAATTAAGGGTACATGTGGGTCATCTTAGTCAGTCTTTGACCTTCCGTATCAGCAAATATACAAGTTTTTTTTTGGATTCTAAACATTGGCTCTTAGTAAGATTGGTGGCATCCCCCAATCAGTTTATTCATGTGTGACTCACTTAAGAGCCTAGTTGACCATGCTAGATACTTAGGGATAATTCACCCGATCCATACTATCATCAAAACGCCTCACTCGAGCTTGGTGGGATGTAAAACAAGCCTTTGTTTAGTGTCTTATTTATATATCGGCCAAGGTGTTTACCGGTTTGAGGTGTTCTCTAAAGGGGAAGCGCTCCCTCTACACAAGCCTTTCTAAAAAAATTGAAAGATTTCGAGCGGTCACAATCATTTTTCTCTTGCACCAACGACCATGAGAGCTAGTGGGAGAGATAGTGTATGATGTGAGGTTGCGCTATGTAAAGAGTGCAAGCGCACCGAAGACTTCAAGCACGTGATTTAATTATCCTATTCAAGTTAGGCAATTTTTTATAAGTCCTACAACATAAGAAAACTTGTAAAGATTGTTCATTTTAATGCACCAATTTGAATTTTTTGGTTTGACTTGTTCAATTTTTATATCCCAAAATGAAGTGTTTGATTGCTTTGTTCAATTTTAGCATGCACCCAAACAAAATGTGAGGTTTGATAGCCAAATTTTAACCCTTGTTTAGTTTTAAACCCAAATTGGAAGTGTGAAATGATATGGAGTATTCAAGGTAAATTTTAGTGCACCAAATGAAAATGAGTTAATTCTGTTATTAAAAAAATTAAACAGTGATCTCATCGTCTGTACATGTAATCTCGCTGACCTACACAACACATAAAACAACAAATGTGGAAAGGTGCTCCTGCGGGCCGTGCCAACGATCCCATAGATTTGTTAGTGAATAAAATGACAAGTGCTAAAAATGAAAAAAAGCAATAAAACCTATACCTCTCGTATGCGCGATCCCACTTGGTCAACTATTTATACGCGTTCCCGCATGATCAAAGAGTGATCTTGTAGGGTTATAAAGTTTGAAAGTTTAATACAGATTGTCAGAATTAAATTCCCTATGGCGTACAAACATTAGACAACATTCCCGCGTAGTCAAACCGTGTTCCTGCCAACTGGTTAAGAAGAAAGAAAAGATAGAAGATAAAAGGGAAATGCTCTCTATCGGACCACAGAGGGCCACTTGGCAGAATCACAATCTCGCAGACTCTGCACATGTTATACCTTATGTCCTCGCAATCCTGCCTAGTTTTAAATTTTGATACTATGTAAATTTGGAAGATATGGTTGGGAACACAAATGTCTATTCTTTCACTTTCCAGCCTGCAAATACGAAGAAAACCTTGCAAAACTCTTAAACAAGAAAAAAAAAAAGGTTTTGGGTTAGTTTTTACAAAGAAAGATGATGACGATAAATAAAATGACCCTTGAAGTGGGTCCAACTGGGCGTGCCAAAATGTATGCAATAAAACTAGTGTGTATAAGGAATGTAAAACCAAGTAAAGCATTCAACAAACTAATCTATTACAACATACGTGATTAGACAAAAGAAGGCTGAAAATCACCAAAAGGGCCTAAGAACTTGCAAATATTCTTAAACCAATGAAGCCTCATTGATGTGTAGATTTATCCAAAAAGATTAGATGTGTGCTCAAATGTGAAATTGTTCAAGCTTCAAAGGATTGGATTTGGGAGGGATTTTGGCATTATAAGGTTATGAGTCTTACTTTTGAATCTCAAATGGGCATTATGATATTACATGAAAGGTGGATGATAATGAAGGAAGTGAGGGCTCAATTTATAGGCAAAGAGGATGGAAAATGGAGGGTTAGGATTGAATCGTTATGAATGGCTAAGATACATTTGAAGGTGAGCACATTGATTGTGCTTCTTCAAACTCATAGCCTTGTGACAAGTGTCACAAGGAGAGAGATTGAGAGGACTTGGGGGTTGGGAAGATGTGCCATAAAGGCACATCTTTTCTCAAATCCCTAAGGTCGATCATTGAGGATTGTGACCATTTTAGGAAGAGTGAATGGGGGGAAAATGTGTAAGAATGTGGTTGAAGGTGTAAGGGGCATTTAAGGTTAACAAGTGGGATGGAGGTTGGGACTGGAGTTGAAAAGACATGAGATTGACTTTGGTTTGGGTTAGGATTTCTTAATCCATGGATTAAGATTGTGCAAATGTTTAGTGGGTGATTAGGTTTGGATTAGAGGACAAGTGAGAGATTTAGGAGGATGTGATGGGAGGGGAGAGAATGAGTGGAGGGTGATTTAGCTAGTTAAATGTGATCAACCAACTTAATAAAGGATTAGTATATTGTGAAAGGGGTTGGGTTGAGTTGGAACCATGGGTTAGGTGGTTGAGGCTTAGTTTGGTGAGGGGTTAAAGTTAGGAGCATTGTGCTCAAATAGAATTTGGAGGAAAGGGGAATAAATTGATTAATTTAAATTGATAAAACTATTTATTTAAATTAATAGAAGAAGAGGGATTTAGTAAATTAAATGGTTATGGGTTGACATTAGATTAATTGGACTATAGATAATTAATTGAATTAATTTGGCTAAAAGATTAATATTAATTAATTAATTGACACATAATTATTTAATCAATAATGCGAGTAAGATGACTAAATATAATTAGATCTACATTATCAATAAAAAATAAAATAAAATGATGCATATATCCTATTCTTCTTATTTTATAGCCATTAACTTTAGTACAACCAATATTAAATTTAATACAATGAGATCATCATTTGCTATTCCTTTCTATCTATTTTTAAGAATACCACTTTCTCTTCAAGAACAATTTATTTACTAGACTCAGAGGAATACAAGTTCTCATCTTTTTTCTACAAAAATAAACGTGTTCTAATACATCCATCAAAATAAAATATGTTCTAATACATTCATCAAAATAATTTTTTAATGACAAACATATAGTACTTCTAGCTTTCTTATTTAATTTAACGTAACTCTAATCAAACATATTTTGAAGGATTTGTTGAAGATACTCTAGTTCATTGATCTCTCTTTACCAAGATTTATCCAACATTTAACTTCCATAATTTTAAAATTTGATCATTAAATCTTTCAACATTAGATCTCAAGTTTCTTGTCATAATTCTTGTTAGTGCAAATAGTGACTAGTTATGTATGTAGTCTTCTTCTAGGTCACTTAGGTAGAGTCCTATTCACATTGTTTAAGCATACACTTAGGGACTTTTAGAGATTTGTCTCATCTCATGTGGTTGAGACATGTGTACTCACTTAGCGGGACATCTATTCCACACACAACTTGTGCACACTTGTTAAGTTTTCTCACAAGTGTCCTACATATGGAGGGGTAGTTATTCATCATCTCCTACCTTCTCACCTCACTAGCTTGCCTATATATGTACATTCATCTATTGTTTTATGCTCGTTGTTGTTTGTAGAAGCTTGATTTTTTACTTTAAAGATCTTAATGAATTCTAACATGGTATTAAAGCGTTCAAACAAACATTTCCCCAAATTTACTAACATGACATTAAAGCGTTCTAGCAAACATTTCCCCAAATGTAGACAAAATTCCATATTTAGCCTAGTCAAGCATTCAATTTTGGTTTTGTATTTTTTAATCTAACATATTTTTATCAAAATCTCTATTGCAAACCAATTTATTGCAGAGGTGGCATATATATAGTCTTTAATATTCGTGTATATAATGCTTGTGGTTTAAGAGCATTTTGGTCTCTACACTGTCAAGAAAATTTTGCAGATGCGTCCTCTTTAGTGCTTATTTCAGTGCCCATCTATTTCCATACAGTCGTATTAAGGTTTTTTTCAGTCACGGCTTGCTTTGAGATATTTGTGTTTACTTTGTTTGCAGAGCTTGCTTTGAGATATCACCTTTACGCCTTTCCACTAGCAATCTTCACTTTTTGAAGATTTAATTCGGACTTTGCATAAATTGTTTTGTTCCACGTGGCATCCACACTTTTAGTTTGCAATAGTTTCAAACAACAACAAAAAAGACATCCACCAATTCAAATGCCCACCCACAAAAGGGGGGTCGACTTGTACACTTGGCAGTCAAAATCAGATCAAATTTGATTTAACACTTGGCTGTCAAAATCAGATCAAATTTGATTTAACATTTGGTGGTTAAGTAGTTCTTATCATTCCTGGTTAATTGTTAACATATAATGTAACAGTTTGTGAATGATTTATGCAAATTATAAATTGTTTGTAATAAGAGGTTTTTTTTCTCTCTTCTTTTTGTTGTAATCAGCAAATAGAGAATCTAATTTTGATGAGTAAATAGTCATTGCAAAGTTTATTTTGTGTAAATTCTAATGAGTAGTTGAAAGTCTAGTTTTGACTTCATATTAGACATTAATTTCTAATTTTAGTACAATTTGTATTTAAAATAGATGAAATTTACAAAAATTTCATTAATTAATAACTTTTGATTAGGAGTTTAAAATTGAGTAGTGCTTTTTTGTAAAGGTTCACATTTTCCCATTTCCCTCGATTGAATCTATTTGTGAGGTAAAAAGCACTACATTATATATCACAATCCACAAATCAATGGAGAATGAAAGAAAGAATCCAATGTTCCTATTGATAAAGAATACAAATGTACAGGGGGGGAATTAGGCACCTTTCTAATCTTCTTGCGGAGAATAAAGGAGTGTTTGAATCTTCAGCATCACTAGACAAAAAGAAAATCAAAGGGTACAACACTAGCAACATCTACAATTTTAGAATCATATAATGACTTCTTCACTCAATAACGTCTCACCATATGACCTATTCCCCAATTTATTTTATTTCATTGTATCCTTCATATATAATTGAAATAAAAACAACAAGCAACACTACTTCGGGTATTTTGTGGGAAAGATGTTATTCATATAGGGAATCAATATTCCAATAATATGTTTTTTCTTGCACATTTAAATATGAACCTTATTTCTATTCATCAAATTGCAAACAATGGGGCTGAAAAAATAAACGAGTTTCAACCAAATTCAATTATCATTTGAGATTTGCAAATCGAATAATTTTAGTAGTTGTAAAAGTTGATAGTTCTTCATGTTTGTATATATTTATATATTTTTCTCTAAATGACTATTCCTCTATGATACATTCAACAACATCCAATGTAGAAAATTCATCTTTTGTTGCTATAGAGTTTAAAGGATCTTCACAAAAAGCTTCTAGAGATTCTTCACATTAGTACAATGACATGACTTCATCGAAGATGTATGTCGTCACCTTTGATTTATCATTCTTTCTAGCATGTCTAATTTACTTGTTTGTATCATCTCTCTTTTGGAGGAAATTTTTTCCCACCATTTTTTCTTTCTTGCCACACTTTATAAGAGATCCTTTTGTAATGGTTATCTAACATGGCTAGTAGCCAAGACCCATCATCATCATGATTGTTTATATTTTTTCATGATTGTTCAAGTCTTCATTTGGGGACTTTTAGATATTTGTCTCACCTCATGTGGTTGAGACATGTGTACTCATTTAGTGGTCACATACCTCTTTCACACAATATGCAACTTTCTCACACACTTGTCAAGTGTGCAAACAAGCGTCCCACATATGGAGGGGTAGCTAGTCATCATATCCTACCTTCCCACTTCACTAGCTTTCATGTAAATGCTTTATACTATGTATGTATTCATCTCATCTCTTTTGTAATATTAGTTTTAGGTTGTTGCACATTTGTTGTGATATTAAAGTTTACCATCATAAATTGTAAGCACCATACATGTGTGTACAATTTCATGATTATTTAGCACCCACCTTAGTGTGTTTTCATAGTAGGACTTCATATGGCACTTAAGGTACACCAAAATTCAAATTTGATTCCTCTTTCATTTCAATCTTGTTCAAAATCGAGGTGGGCCATTATTTATAAGTGTGCTCCTCTTTCTTTCCTTCAGTCACATAATGTATTTTATCACCTAGGCCCTATGTTACCACTTGTGGCCTTTGTGTTTTGTCTTGATCTTAGGACTGGCTATACCCTGTAATCTGGCATTCCTTAATTATCCAGGACCTGTGGTCTTGATTTTGGCTATGATTGGGTGGAACATAACACTTAGGGTGTTTTGTTCCTAGGAACATAACCCCTAGGGCATTTTTTCCCCTAAGGATTGTGCCCAAATTAGATCTAGGGTCTCATCTTTGTGATTTAGTGGGATATTTGGATCTATTGTTGGCCTGCTTATATTTTAACCCCTGATATGTTGTGAGAGTTATATAAATAGTCTATCTCTCCTCATTTTGGTATCCATCATTATCAAGCAATCATTATTGTCAATTGCAAGCATCTAAATTCAAACAATCAAGGCAAGCATTCAAGAATTCAAGGTCTAGACTTTTTCTCAAGCATTCAAGGTGTTCTTCTCCATGGATCAAGCTTCTTTCCCTCATTGAAGACCAAGTAAAGGAGTGTTCTATCAAGGAAAGAGATACATATTCTTTCTTCTTCTCAATCAATCATTGTGGGAAATTACAACATCTATCACATAAGATTTTGTCTTTGATGATCGCCTTTTGGGTTTTTGTGTTAAGTCAAAGCTATTGCATCAACATATTTCATCATAGATCTAGCCTCTTCTATATTATAACACACTTTTGTTTCTTTCATTTCATTTCAAGGTTGATTCCAAACAAGGGTTTGATTGAGGAAAACCCCTTTATCAAACTTTTTTTTTTTTTTTGTGTGCAGGTACATGTAGCGCAATTGTCAAGATTAGATCTGGAAAATACAAGATCTGTTTAGAGGTTTGCAACTAGAATTGGGCAAAATCCATGGGAACAAAATGCCCCAGGCTTCTTGTTCCTAGGAACAAAATACACAGGGCATTTTGTACCCTATAAATCACCTTCAAACTCGGTTCATAGCTTAGTACAACTCTCAGGTCTCCAATTTAGGTCACTTTAGCTTCCTGACCATTATTTGTAAGTCTGTCTTTTCCAAAAATTATAAATATTTGCTTATTTAGCCTTCTATTCTACATCATATTATCGTCATCATATCATATTATATTTAATCATATCATTCGAATTAGTAAAGGATCATTTACTCACTTAGAGCTTAAGTCCTACTTGAGCCTATTGAGACATCTTCCTTCTGATTGCACAATAGGAAAAGGGGAACAATCCACATTGCATTTGCAACCTTTTCTTATTGTACAAAAAGTTTGTTATTTTGCTTGAAGATCTTTATGAACACTAACAATTTTATTGTACAAATATTTTAACTCACCTTTAACAGTTAAATTTTCTTTATGCAGCTATTTCTTTACTATTGGTGTAAATTCAACTCTCATGTAGACCTCATCTTCAAAAAAAAAATGAAGCAATCTTCAAAACCCAACAATGAATGCTTGGAGGTAAAAAAATTTGTGGCAGGACATTTCCACCAAGTTTCCGCATCCCAAAAAAGTCCTCATCTCGGGGATGCACGGTTTTTTATGAGGGATACATTCCCACGGAACACTATGAATATAAACAAAAACATGAAACATGTATTGTGTTGTTAAATGAGGTTTTAGAGACTAATATAGGGTATTTCCATTGCCTATTGTTATACTACTTTGATGATTAAACTACTATTATATTGCTGAAATACTACTCTTTTATTTTTTCCATAAATTGCAATGTCATTATTGTCCATTAATTTGTAGACTCTCTCTCTCTCTCTCTCTCTCTCTCTCTCTCTCTCTCTCTCTGTGATTTGCAATGCCTTTGTTAATGTATCTACATCATTTGCAATACCTTTGTCCATTAACATCATGCGCCCACATCAAAACAATTGGTATAGTGTACATACATGTACGTTATTATAATTATTCGATATGGTTACATGATAATATTTATTTGTGCATGAGTACATTTACACAACTGCACATTTGTGCATACACACAAACCAATCTAGAGTAATCAAGAATTACTTATCACACAAACCCATAACACATCATGTTCGAGTTTCATCAACATATTATGATTATAAATAATACCAAAAGTTCTAACCGCAAGAATTACTTTCAAACAAACTTTAACACAAATTTTGAAATTCCAACTCTTAATTTTTATTATCTTTTAAAAACTCATGTTAGAATTTCTTTCATTTTAAAATAAAAAATTAAGTCCAAGTCTTCCATTTGGATTATTAGTTTTTCATTACTTTGAGACTAATCACAAAAATATGATACAAGTTTAGAACGTAATCTTAGCAACTATATAAAATAATGGTTAATTGAGTTATATGTTATTTACAAACAAATAAAACAAATCCCACATCCAATTAGGATGCCAATGAAGGGTCAACCCATTTTACAATTAACATACACGAAATGGACACACACTTACTTATGGTTGACTTTACCCAAAAATATAAGCAACATGAAATTCATTCCAAACCACTAATGAGTTGATTGGTGTAATATAACACTTATAACTGAACCTTTTTCAGGTTAAAGTTGTCAAAAGGCATTCAAAAAATATGCCCATCATCAACACACACACACACACACACATTGCATACCATTGTTCAATTTTCAACACAACCTACACAAGTTATAAGAAAAAAATAGTTTTTCCTAAGTCATCAAATCTCATAATAGAGTAACATCAACAAAATGTTGTCTTTTACGAACTTGTGTCTACACTTTAATCTATCTTCAACTCTACTATAGCCCATATCATGCAAAGACATCATTAGAGTAAAATAAATGTCAAAATTGAGCAAGGTAGGTTAACGGTTAAGGTTTTATTTTTTCATAAAAAATATATAAGCATAAATATCTATATAAAAATACATGCAAACATATATTACATACAATAAAATCTAGGTTCCTTGCATTAATTCTACATATCTGAGGTTCCACACGAGTCTAAAGTCTAAATGGGGTGAGCAAAAGAGCTTTAAAAATACAACTTTAAATCTAATCTAAATAATTCACTCCTTATTTCACAAGTAAAATAGATGAAAGATAGATTCAAAAATAATCCTACCTCCTAATAGGTACGAAATCCTCTATCTCTATTAAATAAATCATCATTTTCCCATCATACCAGCAATTATTTCTTCCATGAAATTTGTTGTCAAAACATTGAACCTTCTAAAATACCGTGACTATATCTAAAACCCCTTTCTTTTAGCCATCAAAATGCAAAAATAATCATTATCAAATAGCCCAATTCTTTTGCTACATCAATTTTTGACATTCTCTCACATCTTTATGATGGATCACAAATTGTGATTCAAAGCATTCATATTAAAAATTGACACGTCAAATCCAAAAGTTATTGAGAAAAGATAACCTATTTCAATTAAAAAGAATCAAATTTAATTTATCCAAAATATAAAAAATTAATAAATAAACTTGTTAATTTTGTCTAGGTAGAAACTGCAATATTATAAAAGAAATGAAAAATATTTTTTGGTCCATGTTATTGAAAAATCTAATGTATATTATTGAAAAATCATAGATAGAAACTTCAATATTATAAAAGAAATGAAAAACCTTTTTGAGTCCATATTATTGACAAATCTCTTTGAATTTGTATTACTAAAAGATCAACATAATATTTACAATACTACTTACACGAACAAGGAAAACCATCGTATATAAAGCACAACAAAAATGGAGGCATAGATTCTCAATATGAAAAATCATTGAAAATATTGGAAGTGACTGACCCAGATTCTGTGCAATGAATTGCACTAAAGAATGTTTTAAAAAGAAGAGATGAATCAAAACTAGTCCTCTTCCTCCTATTGTTTCAATATATAATTTGCTATTATTATTGTATTTAAACGTTTAATTTAGGTATGTGTTCCCTATAAACTAAACCCACTTAGTTTTCCAAAGGATGAGAACTTGTTGGTTGTAAATGGTTGTTTAAAAAGAGATTGGTTCAGATGGAGGTATTGATAAATTTAAAGCACGACTGGTTGCAAAAGGCTACTGTCGAGTCGAGGGTGTTGATTATGGTGAGATATTTTCTCCTGGTGCAAAATGACATCCATTAGATTTTTTCTTTCTATTGTCGTTTCTTATGATTTAGAGGTTGAGAAAATGAAAGTGAAAAATACTTTCCTTCATGGTGATTTGTAGGAGAATATTTATAGGACGTGCAACCAGATCACTACATGGTAAAGAGTATAAGTAATTTGTGTTTTTTACTTAAAGAAATATTTGTATGGCCTCAAGTAGAGTCCTATGATATGTGGAACCATATATTTGATACATATGTGTTGATTTTGGGATTTGAGACTTTTAAATTTGATCACTATGTTTATCATAAATTTGATGGTGATAATTTCTTGTATATTGTATTATATGTGGTGATGTGTTATTGGTTGAAAGATATGCTTACAAACTTAAGTCTCAACTTGCAACTAATTTGAAATGAAAGATCTTTGTGTAGCTAAATATATTCTTAGGATGGAAACTATAAGGAAGCTATGGCTAGGCTAGTGTAAGTATGTAAATTAAGTTTTACAGAGTTTTAATATGCAGGTTTGTAGGCCATTATATGTTCCTTATATAGTTAGAACATTAATATCTACTTCATATTGTCCTACATCCACAGTGAAGATGGAAGACATGAGTAGAATGCCTTACTGAAGTGTAGTTGGAAGTTTTATGTATGCTATGGTATGCAGTAGACTAGACATTGCCCAAGTAGTGAGAGTTCTTTCTTGATATATGTCTAATCTTGATAGAGCTCATTGAGATGTAGTTAAAAGAGTCTTCAAATATTTGAAGAGTACATTAGGGTATTCTTTTATGGTATCATGGTAATTTGATAGGATATGAGATTTCCCTTGACATTCATGGTTATGTGGATTCAGGTTGAGAAAGTAATATTGATAGCAAAAGATCCACCAATGTTTATTTGTTTACTTTATTTGGTGGTGCAATTGGCTGGATGAGTAAGTGACATGTTGTGGCTACTTTGTCCACTACTAAACTTTAGTATATAGAAACTACTTATGTTGTTAAACAAGCCCTTTTTCTTAGGAGAGTATTCAAATATTGGAAGAAAAAAGGTGCAATGACAATTTATTTTCATAGTCAAAGTGCAATATGGCTAGCTAAGAACCCAACTTTTCATGCTAAGACCATACACATTGATATTTAGTATCATTTTGTTCAATATATGGTTGATGATGATAGGGTGAAGTCGGTTGAGATAGAGCATTTTATGAATGTTGGAGATTCTTTAAATAAGGCCGTGAGCATAGAGAAGTTTAGATGGTGTTTGGAGTCTATGGACCACCCCTAATGATTAAATTATGGTGTAGATACTTCGTTCTCTCTTACAAAGTGTTTGACAAGTGGGATAATGTTAGGATAATGGTGTCTCAATATTGCATTTACATAAGGTTACTATTTATATTAAGTTTACATTTGAGCACGGATTGGTCCAATTTTTTTTTCCCAAAGCTCTAGATTGGCTAGATAAGAATGCTAGTAAATTTTTGTTACAAGATCATGTCTAAATTTGAAGATATTAAGTTTTCATTTTCGATAGTTTTGTTTGGTAGTTTTGAAGTAAAATTTTAAGGCCTCAGAGGCTTTAAATGGGATCCAAAGTGATCATAATAAACATAGTGGGGGCTTTATAGAATACTTCACAAAATTTTTGACCTTTAAACAATTAATCAATCAAACATGCAAATAAAAAATTATGACCTTTGGAAGTTGGGTTTCCTAAAATAAGAAACATTAAAATATGTAGGAAAATGGAGTTACATGTGTTGGTGTATGTTTTGAGACATCATAGAGCATCTTGGATTGGAGATATGTTGGGTATCAATTTTTTGGTTGATTTTAGCTCATGGTTTTGTAATGCCATTTGATGGTTTCATGTATTATATCTCCTATATATTAGGCACATAAGATAGAGGTTGTGTGTAAGAGTCTTATAGTTGTTGAGTTACCTCCAGATCTTAGGTTGCTAATGCTCCTATGAGAAGCTTTCTTTGCGAGTAAATTATATTCTATTGTTGATTTTTGAATAATATATTAGGCGACTTTTGGGGTGTGGGGTTTTTTTTTTCTCTTGAAAGAGTTTTTCCCACATAAATCATTGTGTTTTGGTATGCATACTATTTATCTTTATTTTTGTTAATTTTATCTCATAAAAATCTAAATTTTTTACATAACCCTCCTCTTAAGGTTAGTGTAGGAAGTTATTATGCTATCCTATCTTCTTTCCACAAAGAAATTTTGTTTGTAGGGAATGAATTGCATTTTGTCTTTGGTCTCTCATCATTGGCACAAGAGATACTTCTTCATTGAGGGGATTTCAATCCTCATTCTCTCTCTCTACATTTTGTCTTTGGGCTCTCATCATTGGCACAAGAGATACTAGTTCTTTATTGAGAGCTCTCTCTCTCTCATATGGGGGGAAATTTATTGTACTTTTGTGATAGAAGAAGCCTTTGGGGAGCCAGATTGAGTCATCCTTCTTTTTATTTTTTCTATTACAATTATTTCATTATCTTATTTTGGAGACGATTTTTCTCCCATTGGGTTTTTCCCCTTTTCTCTGGTTGTGAGAGATTGCATTGGTTTGTACACATATACCTGATCATGCCTTATTTTCAAGAGACATCCATTCATTCTTGTATTTTTCATTCATCATTAGGGTCCTAGCTTCTCTCTATGTTAATCTTAAGGGGGTGGGTGTTGGAGTAATTACAACATTATCTAATTATTTTTATAGTTAGGTCATTTATTACTTTATTCACTTAAGTTAAACTAAGGTGCTTATATTGAGCTTTGTTTAAAACATGTTCTCTCATTCATTATGATTTGAACACTTTCCAAGCACTCTTTTAATCTTTCCTAGGGTTTGCATCTAGGGTTTTATCTTTATGCTTTTAAAAGTTGTAATGTTGTAGATTTCACCATGTGCAATTTTACATCATATAAGCCTGCCACTTTATCCAAATTAAAGACAATAATTAAATTCCAATTTGTACAACTTCCTTGTCATCTGTCATGCTTGGTTTCTTGATTGTGAGGCTTGGATTACACTTGGATGTGTGCACATTGTGAAAATATCCATGCGTTGTGCTAATGTCTTGTGAATATATGCAATTGAGTTGGTCGTTTGGATATTAAACTTCCTAATTTTTTGCTATGTAGCACCACTTTGGGCTTGCAGCAACGTTGGTAAGAGTGTCAGCCCCTTATACCTTTCTTAGTTGGCCTCATTTCATTTCCCTTGATCTTTCTAATCACTCTATCTCACATTTTCAATCTCTCTTGCATTATTTGCACCATTTTCATAGCTTACTAGACCTCCATTGTTGTATTCCTTTGTCAACCTCCCTTATCATCCAATGAAGCTCAACACATATTGGAAATCGTTACCATTCCCTATTCTAGCAAGCCATGATGCTTTTGATATTGAAGGGAGGGTAACTCTCTCTAAGTTGACTATGTGGTCTATTGTCTTTAGTCTAACATATCAATTTGTTCTTTATTATCTATTTTATCACAATATTGTCTTTAGGTTGTCCGTGGAGGTCACAATCTTGTCTTTCGGTTGTCTATGGAGGTCACAATCTTTTCTTTCATGTATTTTATCACCATGACAAACCTTTAAACATAGCCACCCTAACCTTTCGTTCATTGGTATCTTGTGTGTATGTTCGAGCAAAGGAAGGTGTTTCTTAAGTTGGAAGCTTCATTTTGTGGACCATTATAAGTATTCGTTTGCTTCCACCTGACATTTATGTTATTTCAATTTCTATCCTATAATTTGCATTTCAATATTTTCATTGTTATTAGACCATAGTACATCATACACATTATTTTATATTTCCTAGTACGACTCTTAGTGTTTTGTCCATATAGGAAGCTTGTGCACCACATTGTTGTCTTCAAGTCACTCATGTGTCCCAGACAAAGAACTCATGTAGTTGTCTAGAAGGAATCCATAACCAATATTTTTTCCTTTTGTGAACTAACCATTTTTTATTAGTTAGTTTATATTAGTTAAATGTGTCTTTTTCCTTTTTGTGAACAAACTTAGAGGTTGTAGTACCTCAAATGTTTATTTTAGGTGGAGAGTTGGAGTTCGAGTCCTCAAAGGGTTTGACCACCCTTCGTAGTGGTTCAATTTCCCTCCTCTACATAAGCATTCATTCTATTCATTGTAATCTATCCAATTCATTTATAGGTTAATCTCAATATTATATTCCTCTTTAGATCAATCTCTCTCAAGGTTGCATAAAATCAATCATGGCCTTTTCTCTTTGAATATGACATGTGTCTTGCACATGATTCATGGGACTGTTGGGTTGAACAAATAACTCCAACATAAATTAGATTCTTTTCCAATCTCAAAAAATATAATTTTTGTGTACATCTAACTTATTCATCTACATTGATCCTCGAGCTAAATATCCTAATCCATCACATTAATTTTTTTAAAAATAATTCATTTAATATATTTTATCACTATCTAATAATTATTCACTTTAATCTAAGCTTATTATAAGAAATTTAAATTAAACCTCAAGAAAGAGCACAATCATGTCCAAATACATAGATTTATACTGAAGGCATTCCCTCCATGAGAGGGAGAAACTTGACTTGGTTGTCTATGACTGAGAAGGCATATTGATGATGTAATACAATTAAACTTATACTAGTTGTCAAATTATGTAAAACACACCGAGTTTTTATTGGTCTATGTGTTAATGTGAGTGCAATAATCATGTTGTATGATCAATTGTCACCCATCAAGATCATGATTAAAGATGTCGCTACTTCAAATTCCTCTATACTTTATGGTTTGAGAGAAATAATCTGATTACCTCAAGATAAAACCCAAACCTTTTGTACATTACAATAATCATATTTCATGTGACTATGTCTCGCTATTTGATGTTGTCAAACAATTTATTAACATCCATCAATTGTTTTTAATTAAAAAAGCAGGCAGAACAAGGGGGCTGACCCGAAAAGAACACAACCAACATGAGAAGTGCATGACTACCAGCTGTTGGAAATAATGTGAAGTATGTACTGAGAGGAGAGGGGTGAATCAGTACCTCTAAAACTTTTAGTTAATTAACCTTTAACCTTAAGTAATCAAATCTTTGCTTTACCGATCATATTTATTGTTCTTTCTTTATACATGTGATATCAATTCATAATCTTAATTGTATGTCGACATTCATAGAAACATTCATGAAAGTAATAACACATAACACAAGATATGGTAACGCATAAAAATCCTGTTAGAAGGTAAAAATTGTGGTGGGGATGGCACCCACAAAAACTTCACTATCTACAGATTGGAAGGGGTCGATTAAGGCTTACAATTTGATCACTTCTGATGATCTACCCTGTTAGGAGTATTATGTGGAGACTGGTTAAGGTCTACTCTATTAAGAGCTTTAGCAACACTGTTTAGTGTGCACTCAGTTAAGAGATTTCAATAGGATTGTTAAATCCACCTTTCTTGAAAGGATTTATTCTATTTGCTACACTTGTTAGAATGTAGACAAAAATACTCATTGACCTGAGTGTATGCAATCTACAATTTCTGATTACAGATCCATTAAAGATTACATGTACAATGTATCACCTAATGTGATTGATTAATACCTTTGTTTCTCGGTAGCCTTGATTCTTGGTTCTTAAAAACTAAATTCATCTTTTGTTGTTCTGCTTCTTGAAACTCTCAGTCTGATCCATAGATGTGCTCCTTGGCTACAATCATCCTCACATCCATCTCAAATGAATGATTACAAATCTATTTATACAATAGATTTGACCTTTTTAGTTTCACGTATAACAAACTTAACTCTATGATCAAATGTTTACAACTTGACCTTGATCTCCTAGTTAGCATGTTTTTAATCAGTTAGACTGATTAAAACAATTACAATTATCTTTCTTGTCCCTCAAGAAATGGTTTTAAAACAAATCTAAACTCTAGATATAAAGGATAACTATTTTATCTGACATGGAAGTCCGATCCACTTTTCTCGGGATATAACTAACATTCAGTGTCTGATGCTCGGGTTGCTCTGAAATCAGTTTGTCTGACTTTCGGTGTTCCTTTGTTGAACTGTCTATTGGGTTCCCTTGCTCTGTCGGGTTCCTCTGTTTCTTCTCTTTCGGTTTATAGTGTAACTTTCTTGTCGGGTTCCTCTATATCATCTTCGGGTTGCACTTTTGGTTTACACTGTAAAACTTGGGTCATTGGGTTTATCTATACTTAACACTTTTGGTCTAAACTGAAACCTGTCTTTTGGTGTAGTGTAACCGATGGTTCAAACAACTGTTTTCTCTTTGCATACTAATGGCAAAACTTATGTCATCAATCTCCCCCTTTGACATTAGTATCAAAAACCGATATGTGCAAAATACTAAAAAAGTTTATAGTATGTACACCATGTATATTACTTAGTCATTTCATGACTCCCCCTATGCATATGCCGGTATAGTATAGTATATGTGTATGTACACTTGTCTTTATACTATTTATTCCTTTTCAACTTGTCTTTTCCCTTTGTTCTATATGTACTATACATATCATTCTCCCTTATTGTACATATTATTTTCCCTTATTGTACATATTATTTTCCCCCTTTTTTGATAGTAAGGGCAAAGGTATATACCTATAACTTATCAAAAATATGAGAGTGAGAGGTCTTCATTTACTTCATCATCTTCTCCCATTTCTCCTTAAGATTCTCAAGAGCCATATGCTCTAGCGTAATCCTTGCATGCATGTCATAGATGTTGTCTGCTACAGACATCTCGAGGGGTGGAAATTAGCTGTCTTGCCGAACTTATGTGCTATTGCAAAAGTGTGAGTTTCGGTAAAAGTTGAGCCTGTAGCTTGGTAACCTCTTCTCTGAATTGTGATTCTGCTTCCCAAAGTTCTTGCCTTAACCTTTTGATTTCAATTATCTTCTCATAATGCAATTTGATTGCATTGCCATATGTGGTTAGACTTTTAGTGCTTCATTTAGATTGAAATTGATCTTTGCAATCTTATCACTATTATCCTTAGTGAATTTCTCTAAAGTGCATAGCTTTTGAATTAAGGAAATAGCTTCAGTAATGATTGGATCTAATTCATTTGTTAGTTTTGAAAGCTTTACCTTATTTTCTGCCACTTCTTGGCTGATCTTTTCTATCAATTTATATTGGAACTTTTGTTTTGCTCATTCTTCAATAGCCTTTTCTGCATCAACATTTTGAGTTGTGATTTATTTGGTGAGAACTACAAGTTGATCTAGAATGGGGGCATTGTGATCAACATCAATGTTAGGAACTATTTGATGTAATATATCTCTTGTATTTTCGAGCATTAGAGAATCTTTGTGTTCTTTTCTAAGCTTTTCCTGCATTGCTTTCCTTTGACATATCTCTCCATCTTCTATAAGAGATTCATAGTCCAATGTGGTTGGATCACACTTTGGTATTTCAATGATTTCATCGAGTGTGACCTCCAACTTACTCTTCTTGGTTTTCTTCTTCTTCTTTTGTGATGCACCTGTATGCAAAACCATATCAAATTTTTCTGCTTGGTCTAATGTGCTGGAGGAAGGCTTCTGTGGTATTGTACCTTTTTCTTGTTTCTCAGGGTTTTCCTTTCGATTGTCTATGGACGTCTCCTCATCAACATTCGGTGTAACTTCAACATCTCCTTTGGTGTCCTTAGGAGTGGTATCAACTGTCTTATCTTGTTCACTTTTCTCTTTTTGCACTTCATCTGTATCTTTCATTTGTGCATCTTTTTATGTTTGATCTCCATCTTTTTGTGTGTGATCTATATTTGTAACATTTTGATCTCCACCAGTAACTACCTGTTCATCTTTTGTGTCTTTCTGCTCATCATTACCCTTATCTTTGCGTGTGCTTGCATCGGGCTCGGGGGTCTTCTCCTTCTGTGAGATTATATTGATTGCTTGAATCAATAATGGCATCTGGGGCCTAGTATATTTACTTGTGCATCATCAACATATGTATCTTGATCCTTGGGTTGATCATATGTAATAGTGATATCTTTATCTCCCTTTACCTCATTTGCAGGATCATCGGTGATGTCAATAACAGTATTATCTGGCCATGTTTCATTAGCAACATCCATATCCTTGTTGGCTTCTTTTTCCAAGTCTACTGTTGTGACATCATCTATGTCATTTATAAGGATATGGTCTGGGCTAGGTTTATCCAGAGAGTCATCATTGTGTGGCTTATTTGTGAGAGGTAATTATCTCTTGGGGCTTGCTTCCTCAGTAGGTCTATTGAGTATTTTACTCCAAATTTTATTACCTGCCTTCTCTAGCTCGATAAGTTTTCACTCTAGAACCTTGTAAGCTCTCAACTTGGGTGAGAACTCCTGTGCATGTTTCTCCATCATATCCTTGATTTCTTCCCTTTTGGATTCGGGAGGCATAAGAGAAACTAGGACTATTTCCCTTATCTCCTTCTCATTCTTTAATGCATAAGTCCATCTGGCAGAAAATATTTCATGTAGTTCTTTTGGCATTTTGTCATCGAATTGTACATGTACATATTTGAAGTTGATCATTATTTTGATGAGTGCCTCCTCAATCTTGTTCTGATCTTCGGGCTCTAGTGTTATCCATTTTCAAACTTTGGTGTCGGTTAAGCCACCTCTTTTTGCAATTGACTCACATATCTCATCAATAGTTTTAGGAATCTTACTCTTTTATGTTTGGACAGATTCATCATGCTGAGTATCTTTGATAGCTTCCTTGGTTAGGATTAATTTCCTTCTCCTCTTTGGTGCTTTGGTTTGTTTGGTTTGAGTTTTTCTTTTGTTGGTCCTTACTTGACCTTTCTTAATAGATGGTGAGTCTGCCTTTACTGTTTGGCTCCTTGTCCTCTGAGCAGCTATTGTCCTTGCCTTCTTCGGGGGCGGGGGTGCATCAGACTCTGTTAACTCTGAGTCACTCACCTTGTCTACTTCACCGATGGGTGACTAACCCTCAGTTTCCTCTGTAGTTTCTTCCTCATTGTCCGATAGCTTCTTTTCCAAGGTCTTTACCATTTTATCTTTCTTCCTATCAATTTTCTTCACAACTAAGCCTGATTTGATTCTCTCCTTGGCTTCTTCAAAGGTTCCAAACCTTGGTTTTGATTTATCCAATGGTTCAATCAACAATGATTTAATAACATTTGTTGCTTGATCTATGTTGACTTCATAGTCAAGTGGAGCTAACCATGTTGTCCTCGGTACGACTGGTTTGATTAGGGTGGTATTAGTGTCCACCAAGAAACAAATGTCATTCTTGTATTTCTCTACTAGTTGTTATGGTATCCTCATTCTCTTTTGCATTCTCTCTTTGAATCCAGAGAAATACTCATCCATTACTGATTCAAAATTGTCTCCAAGTGACTTGATGAATTCACTTATTTGAACTGTCACAGGTCGGGTAGTGTCCCATTTCACATTACCGATAGATGGGAAGGCTTCTTGGAAGTAGAAGAATATACACATTATCAGAGATCCAAATTTACATGAGTTGGTTTTTGCAGACCTAATCATCCTCATGTTCTCATCTAATTGTCTAAGTAGCAGTTTTGAAAGATCTATTTGCAGTCCCTTCTTGACAATTTTATATGTTGTATCCACTACTCTGGATGCAATATTGTTCATCCTTCTAGCTTGAAAGAATTTATATCCTAAGACACATGCTCCAAATTTTAGTTCATCATCGGTGATGGTGGATACCTTTAGTCCTCTTCCATCCCATGCAACTCTTGTGTTCTTCTCAATGTCAACTCTAGGAGGGTGTTTTAGTGCTTTGGGTTTCTCAGTTATGGGATAACCAGTAACATGTATAACATCCCTGGTTATCGGTTTAGGCTCATCTAGCCATAACTTTTGGTCATGCAGTCGACTTAGCACTAACCGAATCCATTCGGTTTTGAACTCCTTCGGGAACCATAGGGCATTTGTGAGCCCTTTTACCTTAATGTTCTTGTGTTCATCTTTTATGGTTCCATCATCATTGCAAATCTTCTTGTCAGCCTGCTCTACTTCAAGATCTCCAATTTCTGCAATCTTGCAGTGAATGTAGGATCTGACATCCTTGATCAACAAAGCCCTAGGTGGAATTCTAGAGAATGCTCCCGAGTCGTCAGGTTGCGAGGAAACCTCTAGACATATTTTATACTTAGGTTCCTCACATGTACTGTTCTTTATCAGATTAACCTTACTCTCCTTAGCATTCTTGATTTTAGCAGTTCTTGATGTAGTTGCCATTGTTTCTGAAATTATGGATTTTTCTGATAAATGAAAGTAGAGTTCTCAGTTATCGTTGTTACTTACTTCAACCTCTGTAGCTGTTAGGAATATGTTTAGAGTGCAGGGAGTCGAGCTGTAGGCGCTCTGCAGTTGGGTCGCTTTGTGCTCAAGTTTCACTCTGTCTCTTCACTCTAGTCGCTTGGTGAAAAATGAAACCCTTTTGTCATCTATTTATAGGCTTTGCCCCAAGTCAAGTCATTAATGCTCAACCACTTCTCGGTGTATGAAGACAGAGGCGTCAGGTGATACACAAATAAAATTCTCGGTGAGACGCGATGCTTTGGGGGGCAGCTGTCAGCTTGTTACATTCACTGACAGATTTCGGTGTATGGCGAAGACAACATTGTCAACTCACATGATTACCGACGGATCTCGGTTTACTATAGCAACTTAGCTTTTATGTGTTAATCGATGATTCTCGGTAAGTATAGACAACTTAGCTTTGTATGTACACCGATGCATTTCAGTATGTATTGACCGACGAGATTGTTTTCACAGAATCATAACAAGTAATACCATAGTGCATCTTTGATCATGCTAATTTGGTATTTTAACTATGCATAATGGAATTGATGCAAAATAAAACTTGGTATAATGCAATTCCATACTTACTTGTTCTGCTTAGGTGGGGGTGGTGATGTCACCATATCCATTGGATAAGGTGTCACCAATTGCATTGCTCGGTCCAGCTTCATCAATGTTTGTATCTATCCTCCACATTTTGTTTCTCATCTTCCTGATGTCTTCAATGGTGTTTCCAATGGCAAAGGTGCTTGTCTCAGTCATTCGGTCTCTGCAATCTTTCTTTAGATGACCAACTTTATGACAGTGTAGACATGCCATTTCGGGGTTAGTCCAGCTCCTAGACTTTCTTGTCCATTGTCTCATACAGTTTGCGGCCATGTGACCAAATCTTCCACATGCTGTGTAGTTTGCCCATGTGTTGTAATCCCAAACATATTGGTTACTAACTCTTTTCGATTGATAAGTATTTTCTTGATCTTTAGGCTTCCACGCTTTCTTTTTCTTCTTCCTGCATTCAAGATATGTGTGCCCATGCATTTTGCAAGTAGGACAATATTTGTCCATGTAGGTTTCCTTCTTTGGTTGTTTCACCTCATATTTACATTCATATGATTTATGTCCTTTCTTGTTACATTTATAACAAATTCCTATGAATGAAGATGTGGCTTTAGGAATACCTTTCATTTTTCTCCTGCATACATTTGATGTGTGGCCTGGCCTTCCACAGTGATTGCATGTCATCTTTATTTGTCTTGGATTTGCATAGACATTCTTTGGATCAGCTTGGATTTGTGAGTCTTCATTTTTGGTATACCCTAGTCCAGTATTATTGTTGACTCTTCTTTGTCCATCAAGAAAATCATCCATCCTTTTGTTGCTTTCTTCAGCTCTCTTGATTATGTCATTATGTTGTTGTTGAATTCTCACTTCATGTTTCAACTTTTCATTTTCTACTCTTAGCTCACCGATAGCTTCTATTCTTTCAATGAGTTCTATATTCATTCTATTTGCCTCTTGACTCATACTTGAATAATCTGATTTGTGATCTCATGATGATGTTTTGTAAGTCTTTGTATTTCTGATTCTTTCTCTTGTAGCTTATTAGTAATCTTCCTTCTGTCATCAATAGCTAGTGTTCTTTCTTGCCCAGCTTGTCTAGCATTGTTCATGACATCAATCATTCTTACCATATGTGTCTCTTGATTGATTTGCAGAGATTTCACTTGTCTAGCCAGATGTTGATTGATTTCATTCAGACTTGTGATGCTTTCTTCTGATGTGTCTGATGCTTTTCTAGTTGTAGATCCTGAAGACTCAAATAGATCTGGTATCTCTTCTTCATGGTAGTCTGTTTCATTACAATGAGATGCCATAATCTTTCTTTCATCCAGCAACTGTCTCATCTTGATTCTAGCTTCTTTATACTGTTCAAAGAAGATCTGTATTTCTAACTTATGATTCTCAATACTCTTGACAAACTTGTACTTCTCCATTATAAGATATTTTCTCTTAAGTCTTTAAAATTTCCAAATAAGAGATCTAGCTCTGATACCATTTTTTGGAAATAATGGGAAGTATGTACTGAGAGGGGAGGGGTGAATCAGTACCTCTAAAACTTTTAGTTAATTAACCTTTAAGCTTAAGTAATCAAATCTTTGCTTTAGAGATCATATCTGATGTTCTTTCTTTATGCATGTGATATCAATTCATAATCTTAATTGTATGTAGACATTGATAGAAACATTCATGAAAACAATAACACATAAGACAAGATATGGTAATGTAGAAAACCCCTTTTAGAAGGTAAAAACTGCGGTGGGGATGACACCCACAAAAACTTCACTATCTGCAGATTGCAAGGGGCCGATTAAGGCTTACAATTTGATCACTTCTGATGATCTACCCTGTTATGAGTACTATGTGGAGACTGGTTAAGGTCTACTCTATTAAGAGCTTTAGCAACACTGTTTAGTGTGCACTCGGTTAAGAGATTTACAATAGGATTGTTAAATCCACCTTTCTTGAAAGGATTTCTTCTATTTGCTACACTTGTTAGAATGTAGACAAAAATACTCATTGACTTGAGTGTATGCAATCTACAATTTCTGATTACAGGTCCATTAAAGATTACATGTACAATGTATCACCTAATGTGATTGATTAATACCTTTGTTGCTCGGTAGCCTTGATTCTTGGTTCTTGAAAACCAAATTCATCTTTTGCTATTCTGTTTCTTGAAACTCTCAGTCTGATCCATAGATGGGCTCCTTGGCTACAATCATCCTCACATCCATCTCAAATGAATGATTACACATCTATTTATACAATAGATTTGACCTTTTTAGTTTCACGTACAACAAACTTAACTCTATGATCAAAGGTTTACAAGTTGACCTTGATCTCCTAGTTACCATGTTTTTAATCAGTTAGACTGATTAAAACAATTACAATTATCTTTCTTGTCCCTCAAAAAATGGTTTGAAAACAAATCTAAACTCTAGATATAAAGCATAATTGTTTTATCTGATGTGGAAGTCAAATCCACTTTTCTTAGGATATAATTGACTTTTGGTGTCTGGTGCTCGGGTTGCTCTGAAATCAGTTTGTCTATCTTTCGGTGTTCCTTTGTTGAACTGTCTGTCGGGTTCCCTTGCTCTATCGGGTTCCTTTGTTTCTTCTCTTTTGGTTTATAGTGTCACCTGCTTGTCGGGTTCCTCTATATCATCTTCAGGTTGCACTTTCGGTTTACACTGTAAAAATTGGGTTGTCGAGTTTCTCTATACTTAGCACTTTCAGTCTAAACTGAAACTTGTCATTCGGTGTAGTGTAACCGATGGTTCAAACAACCGTTTTCTCTTTGCATACTAATTGCAAAGCTTATGTCATCACCAAAACATAGCCAGAGTCAGCAGACCCTCAACCAATCCCTTTTTTGAAAATTAAAAACCAGAAACTAGAAACAACAGGCCCCAACTTCAACATGAAGTTGGTAACCAGCCTGTTAGCACCAACAAACCCCAACTTCACCACAAAGTTGGTAACCAGTCCGTGAATGTTAGAAGCAGTAAAGATTAAGATACTTGACATGCATGTAAATACATTTAAAATATTTAATATTTAATATAATATAATATATCTATATATTTTAAGTGTATTATTATACTATATACTATATACTATATATTTAGATTATAATATAATTATTTCGTATTTATTTTATATATCAAATATATAATATAATTGTGTTTATTATTATATATGATATTTTATACAATATACATTACTAAATTCTCTTAATATAATATTATAATATAAATTCATATATTTATATTATATATAAGATATGTTAGTACTTATTTTTTATTATTATTTGATTGTATATTTATTTTATATATTAAATCTAAATTTTGGTTATATTTATTGATATATATATATATTATATTATGTTTATCTAAAGTTTCTAGATTGATATGGTCCTTTGAGGCTCAAACAAAGAGAAATAAAATGGTAATCACTAGGAAGACAAATAAAGTCTACTAGATCAAATTGAAGCATTGATGCTCAAATAAATTTTACCTAACACATGTTTGAGTATCACAAACACTTTATATAAAAAGTTAAATTGTAGTACTATTTATTATATTATATTTTGTATAGAATAAATTATTAAATATGAATAATATAATATTAAATTAATTAGAGAAAGATCACAAGAGCGTTAGAGAGTGAGATTGAGAGAGTGCAAAAGATATAGAGAACACAACTAAATATAGGGGATAAGGATGTGTAGAGAAATAAAGAGAAATTTCCATTTTAGCATGTCTTTGCGATTGGATCATGTGATTTTTTGTTGATTGATAAACCAAACTATGGAACACACGTGAATATATCGACTAAGATAGTTTCAACTATTTCTTAAAATTTTTGATTAAAAATGTTGTTATTCAAAACTGTTATCCTCTTACAATAAGTTTCACAATCTTTGCAAATGGATCAATTCTTCTTATTGTTGTTACATGTTAGATATTATTTGATATAAATATATGTACTTGCAATAATGGTTTCTTAAAGATATTGCTATTTGAACTCAATTTTTAGGTCAAACATGTTCACTTAGTTCACATGACCTTCAATGTCAGTGTATCTATTTTTGAAAAACAAAAATAAGAGACTAGGGTACTTGGAGATGCCATTTAAAAAAAAAAATATAATTGATTAATATTCTAACATCAAAATTCAAAATATCAGTACCATAAATCACAATATATGTTGATAAGGAGATATTTTCTAGAGCAAGTCAAATTATGATATTCCTATTGGAATTCAAGTGTGAAGTTTTCTTCTGAATGCTAAGTGTACCATTCATTCTCACGAGAGATGGGTTCTCGCGACTCATGAAATAAGGGTCAATGGGTTTGACTCGAAAACTACATAGTTGAAACTTGATAGCAATTTCATAACAATACATGTTGTTAACTTGTTAGATTTTGAAATATCTTCAATACTAGAGACATGTATCAGTCCCCAAAGTGCATGCCAGGAGATGAGACACACGTTTACTTGCAACTATGATTATACACAAAACATTACTTGCTTAACAACCTTATAGTCGACCTCATGCATTATGAATTATGGAAAGCTAGTATCATCAACCTCATGAAATATGAAACATGGATCAATGAGTTTGACTTGAAAACTACACATTGAATCCTAATAGCAATATCATAACAATATACAATGAGTTTGACTAGAAAACTACATAGTTGAATCCTAATAGCAATATCACAATTTGAAACAATGAAACATGGGTCAATGAGTTTGACTTTAAATCTACACACTTGAATCTTGATAGCAATATCACAATTTGACTTGTAGAAAATATCTTCTACTCATCAATATACAATGAGTTTGACTCTAAATCTAGAGACTCAAATCTTGATAGCAATATTATAACAATATATGTTGTTAATTTCTTAAATTTTGAGATGTCTTCGATACGAAAGACACATCCCAATTCTCAAAGCGCATCTTAGAGAATGAGAGACGTGTCTCCTTACAACTATGACTATACACAAACATCATTTACTTATCAACCTCAAACATTATAAATTGTATAAAACTAATATCATTAACCTCATACATTGTATACCAAAAATAACAAGCTAAACCAAGTACAATCATCATCATCATCCCCATACACATTGTGTGATTGGTAGATTAAAACTCTATTTTCTAAAATTAGGTACTTGAATAAAGAGCCTTCCACTAATGGCCACTTTAGAAAGCAAGAGAAAGGGGGCTCATAAAATGTCCGGGCAGAATCCTCCGTTGAATAATATCTATCCATACATCCATCCATCCAAAATTGGGGAATGAATATGATACGGCATGCACTGGAGAGAGAATAAAAAACAATAAAATAAATGCTTCCCGAAAACACTTTTATTATTTATGGTGGGTTGAAAGAGGAAATTAAGGGAAGGTAGAAAAAGTAAAAACAGTGAAAACTCAAAGATCGTACAACGAAACCCGCCGGTCCCCCACTATTCTCAATTAATTTTCTTTAATAAACAAACTAAAATAAAAATAAATGGCAAGATCTAATCAGAACGGAACGAGGCAAAAGAGGCGTACAAAATCGTTAGGGAAGAAGAAAAAGAAAAAGAAAAGAAGGAATTCAAACGAGATTTGAGAGAAAAAGGAGTGGGGAATAAAAAATGATTTGGCTTTGTGTTGAGGAATGGGAAGGGAAAAGATAGAGAGAAGGCGTAGAATGTATTTAAAGCGGCGAACCGGGCTTGTATTGTTTCGATTTGATTCTTCAGTGGATTAGCGGTTTAATGTCTCTCAGGTGGTTTTCTTTTGTCTTGTTTTTGTTTTTGCATTTAAGGGCTGTTGTAAATTTTGAAATGTGGAGGAATATATATAGGGTTTTCTTTTTTCTTGTATTTTAACGAACCAATATTGTCTAACCACCCATGTTCGATGAGCTGAGTTTATTATGATGGTTTTGTGTGGGGTTGAGGAAAGGAGGAAGTGGGGTTAGATCTGGATCGGTGGTTTTGTTTGTCCAGAGAGTTTTTGAACAAATTGGTGGGATTGGGATTGAGATTGGGATTGGGATTGAGGGGATTGTTTGTTTCGATTGCGTAGAAAATACGTGGCGTTGTGATGGGGTGAAGTTGAATAATGGGAAGAAGAGCAGAGGAGGAGGTGGAGAAATGGAGAATATGAATGTGAAGTGGGGAACATGCGAGGAATTGTTGTTGGGAAGCGCAGTGCAGAGATATGGTACGCAGAATTGGGACTTGGTCGCTAAACAACTGCAGGCCAGGCTTCCCTGCGCTTTGTTCTCTCCTCAGGTGCGTCGCATTTTCAGATTGGTTCGTTTTTGGGTGATTTGATGAAGATTGGGTTCTGTTTGGAGCCTGGGTTTGAGTGGTGTGATAAAGATTGGTTCTGTTTTGAGCCTGGTTTTGAATGATGTGATAAAGATTGATTCGGTTTTGAGCCCGGTTTTGAATGATTTGATGATTTATTTTGTGGTTTCTGTGCAGGTTTGTAAGGCAAAGTACGATGCGTTGCAAGGGCGATTTGAGTAAGTTTTGGGACGGGGGGATGAATTTGTGATGTGTTTGGATTTGGAATTTGAATGACGTTTTGAATGACAGGTGTAGCGGGACGTCGTGGTTGGAGGAGCTCCGGCGGCTCAGGGTTGCGCAGTTGCGGAGGGAGTTGCAGCGGTCGGACGACTCAATTGGGTGAGGACTGTGTGTATATGTCGTGGTTTGGATGTATATTTTGTGTGTATATGTCGGGGTCGTCATGTTTTGTGTGTATACGTCCGCGCAGGTCTCTGCGATCGAGGCTCGAGAAACTGCAGGGAGGGGGTTCGAAGGCAGGTTCGGAGAGGTCCAAGGATCGATCCTCCGCGGGGAGCTTTACCGAGGTAGCGGATGGAGAAAAGATGGCCGCGTGTGCGACGCCTGAGAGGATTTGTAAAGAAAAGGGCGATAAGGCTGATGGAATTGACAACGGAGGAGGGGATCGGGAGTCGAACCCGTCACCTGTCGCCCGCGAGGAACGCGCAACGGCTCCTTCTCCTTCTGTACCCGCGGATCCAGATCGAGCAGAGGTCGCAGGTTCGAATCCCCCCGAGGCACAGGCTGCCCCAAATCCTCCCGTTCCCGCTATTCCTACGACGAATCCTCCAAATCCTCCAAATCTTGTTCATAATCCGACATCTCCGCTGGATTCATTCTACGGCAGCTCTGAGACATTGGCGGAGGAAGAAAACAGGAAGCCTTTGCACGATTTCGTGGAGTCCAAAAGGGCGAATTTGCGCTCAAAGCAACGTTCCAGGCGTCCCAGGGCAAACGCCTGGGCTGGATTTGCGCAACAGCCAAAGCAAAAGTCCGCCATGGATTCTGAAGCCGAGCTTCCCAAGAACAAGGCCGAGGATTCTGCGCCTGCGGCGGCAGGAATCGATGGATGCACAGAGAATTCGGGGTTGCAGACCGTGGAAACAAACGCTTCTGAGAAAAGCTTCCGAAGGAGGCGAAACCAGCAGGGCAACAAGGGTTTGGTTGTTCGTTCAGAGAGCACCGAGGAAGAAGAAGAAGAAGAAGAAGGGAGCGGAGAATCCATGGCAGAAGAGAAGCGCGTTGTGGAGAGCGATGTTTTGAGCTCTGTGCTGCCGCCCCGAGAGAGCGAGGGCAAGGGTTTGAGCAGCAGCCATGAAGATTACATGTCTGCCAGATCTTCAGGGGACAGTCACATGGAAGGGGAGGGGGCTGAGGAAATTGAGACTTCTCCTATGAGCAGGAGGAACAGGAGGGAGCCCAAGGTTCCTGGGAAATTGTTGCCTTTGTTGGAGTGCTTAAGGTCCCTCTCCACTCACAAGTTTGGACCTCTCTTCAAGCATAGACTTGAATCCCAGGTTGCTTTTTTCTCCTTTTTTCTTTTGTGGAATGCACATGTTTTCTCACCTCAACAAGCCCCCACGGTCATCTTTATTACCTTTTCAATTTATCTTTGAAACCAAATCCTACCACATATAATTAGGGAGGAGAAACATTAATGATGAATCTTTCAACTTAATTCCCCTCCTTGCCTTTAATGTTACATAATATTATTATCTAATGATGAATCCTTGAGGATAATTCCCCTCCTTGGCTTTAATATTACATATATCTTTTCTAATCATCGCCCCTCTGATTGGACTTTCCCTATACAAGTATTCTCGTCCCATTACACACTCAATTTCTTTGACTTAGAGGTGCATGTCCCATTGGTGGGGCCCATTTGACTTATCGAGAAATTAATTTATTATTTAAAATATCCAAACTTATACTCCTTTACCTAGTTTTTTTTCCTCTTTATATTATATTTGCTAAGGATTTTGGCCCATTAAAATATATATAACGAGATCTACATATGAGTATTTTGTTTGCACCAGTTAACGTTTATTGACCAATTAGTTTTGAAATAATCGCCCAACTATTAAACTCTTCTTAAGATATATAAATGTATATTCGCCGTTGTGTTTGATTGGGTATTCAATTAAACCTAAAGGTGTGGACCATTTGACAACCAACCCCACCTTCCAATTAAACCGCATCCCTTTAAATTTTGACTCACCTTATACTAAGAGATTGATATCTTTTATAACTAGATATTTCATTCCACCTTACAATCAATTGCTAGTCTTTTATTTCTAGGAATTCACCTTATATCATACCTAACTTTTAAGTTGTTTTCACCTCTGCCACTAAACTAGGAGAGTGTAAAGTAAAAGTTGTACGTTCGCCTTTACCATTAATTAGGAGTTTACAAGGGCCACTAATTTTGGTTAAGTAGTTAGTGGTGTTCAAATTCCTCCGAAAACATTGTTTAGAAGGACCGCTAATTTTGGTTATCTAAGTAAGTAGATAGTTGTGTTCAAATTCCTCCTAAAACATTGTGTATAAACAAAGATGAAAAGGGTACTACCAAACAATTAGTCCGTTTAAAACGTGTCGATTGTTCTCTCTTTCTTCTCTCTTTCACAAGAACATCCCCATTTACTACGAGCATACATAGCCCTTGATCCCAAACATCTGCTAGACAACATCTCCACCGTACAACACAACACCTGGCCTGGCCTTCATCGATCTGACTATGACGCCCGTGAAATCGGTGATTAGATCATTCTAGGCCCTAGATTAAGACCTAGTTGGTGTTTTCGTTCAGTCGAAGATTTCATGGCTGACAGTATATTTTAATGTTCACTAGATTCTTCTTCATAAACAATGGATTTGAAGTTGGCAGGAGTAATTATATCCAGTACTTTTGAACTTTCAGAGAACACTCACTGACCCCATGATTGTTTTGCAGAGCAAGCAGCAATACAGAAACATGATCAGAAAGCACATGGATTTGGGAATGATAAGGGCTAGATTAGAGGAAGGAACCTACTCTGGCAGCCTTGAATTCTTCCGGGATTTGCTGCTGATTTTCAACAATGCACTGGTTTACTACCCCAAATCATCTCAGGAGTATGGAGCTGCCTGGGTTCTGAGACAGCTTGCAACCAAGGAGATGGAGAACATATTCAAGACAGAGGCTCTGCTAAAACAAGAAGGCCCATCTACAAGGAAGAGAGAGCCCAGAAAACCCTCAGACCCCAATTCAAATGCAGGCAAGTTCAATCCAACTTCCATTGGCAGGAGGAGAAATACAAGGTCAGCAATTGGGGGCAGAGCAACTAGTACAGGGGTCCCTAGAGCTGCAAGATTGAACTATGAACAATTCCCTTCTGCTAAAGATGAGGGCACCAATGACATAAAGGAAGAAAACAGTAAGCCTGAAGAACCCAAGGATGCCATTGACATAGCTTCCTCTGCACCTCCAAAACCAAAGCCTAATGTTGAGGCAACACAGAAATCTGAAGCAACACAGAAATCTGAGGCAACAAATATGAAAAAGTTGAAAGATGGGTCAAGGATTGTAGCAGAGGGGCAGGGGAAGAAAGTAAAAGATCAGATTGTGAAGAGCCATGCAAGCAACTTTCAACCCAAAAAGATCACCGCCATTGACAAAGATCATCCTAGAAAGAATGTAACTAGTGAAGCCAAGAAGGAAAGTTCCCAAAAGAGCAATGATGAACCCAAAAAGCCATTTGGCAGCATTGTTCAAGGAAGCAGGGCACTGAAGAAGGAAGAAGAGGAGCAGGATTCAGACCCACCTCCTTTAAAAAGAGGGGTTGGAAGGCCCCCAAAACATGCACGAAAAGGAGATGACTCAACACCTTCAAAGTCAAGAAAGAGGGCTAAAAGATGAGGAGAGGATCCCACAACACTTTTTTTAAACTTCTGCTTCGCATATTAACTCAAAATGCCATTGCATTACAGGTTGCTCTGGTCGATCATGTGTATATATATCTATGGCTGGAGGATGAAGAATCAGCCATACAAGAGAGATAGAGGGAGAGGAGTTAATGCATGTATAAATTGTAGCAATGATATCTATGTTGTAGCACTAGTTTTTGAATGGTGTCTCCAATTGAGGCAGATATCTGACTATGATGAAAAAATGATTATTGTTTTGTTTTCACATTGCTAAAAAGGCCTCTGGATTAAATTATAATATCCCTCTCTTTTGTTTTTCTTCTCTGACCATTAAAATAGATCATGTAAGTCCAATGGAATCCTGTCCCACATATTATTATGGTCCTTTTTTTATTACATTCTTATCTTTCTGTCATGGGAAAGAATGGAGTCTGTCTGACAGCTGTGATATAAAATACATAATTGTAAAAGGGTTCCATGGTTTAGCTTAATACTAGTATATGCTAATGTTTGGGTTCCATGGTTTAGCTTAATAATAGTATATGCTAATGTATGGAATTGCATAAAATGGAAAGGATAATGAACGTTAAAATTAAAGTTAATAACTAAGGATATAGGGACAATTGTAGGGACATGTGGAAGATGTACACCCCACTTTTTCTAGTAATATTTGACCGTATATCCATTTTTCATCAAGGAAGATGTCTCTTCACATTTTCTTATTTCCAGTGGTATTTTGTTCCATTTCAGATTAGGTTTATAAAATTGAAAAAAATACATATTTTTTCTGTTTTAAGTATTATTTTAATGCCAAATCTTAGTATTCTACGTCAGGATTGCAGTACCATCAAAGAATCTCGTTGGACTCTATAGTTTTCTGATATACGTTTTAAATGTAGCGTGAAAAATCACTTTCTAGAAAATAATAATTTCACCTTTTGGGTATGTTTTCGAGGATTATTATCTTCTCAACGCACATACGAAATGTCAAAGTTGGCATAAATATGGATACATCTTCTAGTACTCATTTCAAATCAATATGTTTGGCTAAATTTGCGTGTACCCAATTTTCCATTTAGTTTGGATTTATATTGATGTAATGTTATATATATGGCATTTTCTTTTAATTGCTTTTTTGTTTTGATATTTTTAATTTATTTTATTATTGATTTATATATTCATTTTAGATTTTGAGTTAATATTTATTAGTTATGTGGATTTTGAGTAATGTTCTCACTAGCAACATTTTTCATCAATGGTTTCTTTTTAGTTGGTTGGGGCATTGATGTTTGCCTCTTCTTTTGTGTGTTTTGATGATTTATGTTCTCTTGTTTTGTTTGGTGGATGTTATGGGCATCAAAACAATTGTTCTTGGCTCTTATGTGAGGCATTAAGGGCCTTGCATTAGCTTTTTTCCTTTCGTATTGTTCCTTTCTCGCTCCATTCATCCATTGTTGACAATGTTGTTTCCTTTGAACAATATTTAAGATTCATGAATCTCTTGATTCTTATATGGCTATGTTTGGTTTGTTGCTTGAGACAAGTACAACTATTGATGGCGTATGTTTTGCACTGTGTTTGGGTGTTGGCCCTTGTTCATTTTCAATGACAGTTGGTAGAACTATAAATCTTGTGATTGTGTCTTGCCCTACTTTTCTTGGCAAGGTTGCGTGCCTTGAATATGATAAGATTTATAATGAGGAATTTTTTTGGGTAGGGTTTGATTTGTAGATTCAATTAATTGTGTCCTTTGTCACCTTGATTTGTATCAATGGTACTCAGAACACTACGCACCTCTCATTGAGGACAAAATTTTATCGCCTTGTTAAGGGGTTAGTTATTGCAACATTTGACTTGACCGTTGATAGGGATGTGGTGGATCGATGAAAAGCTATAGGCGTGGGGCTAATACTACCTCCTTCACAAGCCTCTGTTTTCCTCTCTCAACTTTCAAATGAAATCTCTCAATATCATGTTGGTTTGCATCATTTGTCAATTATTCCTCCACTTTTGGCATGACTCCTATTTTGAGGCTTTTTCAATGTTACAATTTGTTTCTAAAGGTTGATAGTACTTCAAAAAGCTACTTCCATTAGAGAATTTAAAGACATTCATCACAATATTTAAATGTCAGATGGAAATAACCAATTTTAATCACTTCACTACAAAAAATCACTTACTTGTAGAAACATTTTATTTTAGAGTATTAAAAGATTTGATAGTTATATTAGAATAATCTATAAGATGTTTCACTTATCACAATCTACAACTAGTATACAAGAAAGTTCGTTGAAAATACTATTAATATTCAAATTTTTAAAAGAGAAAAAAAACTATTGACTTATTTTTTAGAAGGAAAAAACCAATAAACAAGGTGACAAAAAGTATACAACCATCCATATCAAGCCCACAAGTTCCAACATAATTCTCACCTCTAAAATTTTCATGAATTGCATGTCCTCATAGAATTTAATTACTTTCTTAAAATTATGGGAAAACAAAGTAGCATTTTCTTTTATCTCTTTTTTGACGATTTAGTTGAGTGAACAAAGAATTATTTATTTATTTATTAACTATTTTAAAATAATTAATAGTGATGATGCATTTTTAAAATTAATTTTTTGATTGTTTATTTTAAATATTTTTAATTAAATTATGTAAATTTTTTAATTTTTTTTTTATTAATTTTGAAAAATATTTTAGAAAGAACTCAAAATAACTTTTAATAATAAACTTATAGTTTAACACATTAATATCATTTCTATAAGTTTGATAATAAATCTTACTTCTAAACATTTTCTTAAATAAAAAAAAACATTTAAGAAAATAATATTCTCTTTTCAATATGTATACATTATTCCATGTTTATATACATGTAGATGAATAATTCATTTGCAATAATACATGTTTACAATTTATATTTTTAAAATTAAAAAAAATCTTCAAATTAATTTTAATATTTTTGTATTTATTTGTTCTAGGTAATTTGGTTAAATGAAACATGATTAATTTTAATTTTTGAGATAAAATATAATCTTTTTATGTACAATAGAATCATATGAAGTTCTATTTAGTAAATAATCAGATTTAAAGTGATAAATGAGATAATAATTTTTAATTTTTAATTTAAATATTATTTATTTTAATTTTTTAGGTAAAAAAATGTTATTGGTTATGTTTTTTTATTAAGGCAAACAAGATTTTGGAAGGATGCAGATCCTTGTACAATCATAAAGATAAACACTAATCACAAGATAATAAAAGGCAATCAAGAAGAATAATGATAAAGAACCACAAAAAGCTAAAATCTACTAACCCTTACGAACTCCCAACCCAAATTTAGGGTGGGTTGAAACCAAATTATTCTAACAATTTTTGCTTGACCATAAAGCAAGGATCCTTTTGTCATATTTTTAGGACAATACCATAATATCACAAGCAAATCCATAATCCAATCCCAATCCCTTGTGAGAGTTATCCATTACAAAACTTTCAATAGGCTTTTCCCCTCCATTTTCTTCCTTCTATGCTTCATCAACGGTGGCAATGTACAATCTTCAACAACAACGAGCATTTTTTCCTTTTCCCTTCAAACAAAATGGTTTTTCTTATTCCTCGGGAAATTAGTAGTACTATGGCCCACTTTGCAACAACAAAGGAAAATTATTGAAGTGTCTTGAAGTTAATCTACTATACACAACTGTGAACTTTTAAAGATAAGTTAATCCTAGTAAGAATCCCCTTGTTTTTCTCCATAAGAAAAAACATTAAGGAAATAGTAAACCACTTTTTGAATTTAGTGATCAAATCAACAACAAAGTACTTTCCAAAACAATTGGAAATAAGTATTAAAACCTCTTTATCCCAATACTTCAAAGGCAATCTCGACAATTCGAAACCAAATAGGGAACTTGATGAAGTCATCATTCAATGGATTGAATCTCAAATGGTAGTTTTTAGGACATGTTGTTTTATCCCATAAAATATGAGTTCAAGGACAGTCATTTGGATTGGAAAAAGAAAACAAGAAATTTATTCAACAAAGTGAATAACTTAACTTGACCTCTTAAATTCTATTTATGAAGCAACCATCAACTGATAGCATCAAGTTCAGGATGATTATTGTAGTATCCCAACCACTTCTTAAGCCAAACAATTGACTTAGTCATTAGGGAGTCAGGGATAAAAAATTGTATTTGCCTCTCCACCTTAGCCTAGATGGTGATAATAACATTTGAACAATCCTCGTTGACATACATATTTACCTTCTCAGAATCCCTAGGGTGAATACCCACACTAGCACACCACCAACCATATTGTTATTGTAGGCAATGTGCATAGCTTCATCAAACCCAAAAGATTGCAAAGAAGAGAGGGGATTTGCAGTCCTAAGCCTACCACAACCAGAAGAGGGGGACACTACTGAAGAGGAACCATTCAGATGCAACCCTAAGGAAGACTATTAGGCGAAATTATTTCCAACCAAAGCCACTGTAGCTAAACCTCTCCCACCAAGACTAATAGGAGTAGAAATAGGGGAAATAAGAAGAAATCATTTCCCCATCATTACCACCAACAAATTCATTTATAATCCCAATACCTTTTAACTTGATTAATCATTGTTTACATTCAACAATAAAGATTTATCCCTTTTAAATCCACAATATTCAGACATTAGGTGAGAAGTAAAGTTCAAGATAATCTACTCATTGAGTGAAGATTAACACTTTTGCTACATGTTGAAATATAACAATAATATTGTACTTGTAAATTAAGAAATTTAATGCTTCTTATATATAGAAAACTCCAAAACTTCAATCCCCCACACATGTTACAAACCTAAATATATTAAATAGAATAATTAATGCTCCCTATATACTAAATACAAAAGCACTCCATGACACAAACACACCATATAAAAAAGGAAACATATCTTCATTAACCCACACAAATTAAGAACCTACTTCTCAAGCAAGATAGTTGGTGCTTTCCCTATTGGAATAAAGAGGATAAAAACTCCATTATCCTCCACACATACCATAAAAGAGAGAGATCAATGCATGTATAAATTGTGGAAATGATGAAAGATGCAACACTAGTTTTTGTTTCTCAATAGTGTCATAAACTAAAGCAAACAACTATGTTGAAAAAATATTATTATTATTATTATTATTTGATCGGTAAAAGGCCTAGGCCATATAATTTATTAATAAATTTGCGAATTTACAAAGGGCTCCATTCTCTGCGAGCATTGGTAAAAGGCTGAGGCCAAGTAATTTTATTAATCAATTAAAAATTATTATTATTATTATTATTATTATTATGCAAAGGCCCTTTGTCATAAAATTATTGTTTAAATCAAGCCCAATTATTTTGTTTCTTCTCCACCTATTTAAATTCAACATGTAAGGGTAAAAACACAATAAGTTGTCACTCTTTTACATACAAAAATGTTAACAATACCAAAATTGTAAAAATTCAACGGCATAAAAGTCACATTTTTGTTGAGAAAGATGATGTAAACCGATGAAATGTGTGAAATAAGATGAATTTTATGCCTATAATTTTTTCAATTTTTTTTTGAAAATTTTAGGTCTATTTTTCATTTCCTGAAAAAATACTACAAATCAGGGGGTTTACTTCCCGCCAAATCATTATAAGTAAAAGATTTATTTTCCTCCAATTTTAGAATATATTTTAGATGACATGTATAGCTGGTGTAGAAAAAAAAAGAAAGAAGTGTTTTCAATCTATAGTTTTCCCGTTATAAGTATTCAAAGTCGAACTTGCATGAAATCAACAGTTTTTGTCTCCCGCCACTTTTCCCCTATTAAAACTATACAAAAAACCAAATAATTTACATATTTTTGAAGATGACTCTCTTCTCTAGTGTTGTATATGATTTTAAAAATTTTCTGAATTGATTTAGTATTTTTTTAATATTTTCCAAATCAACGACTTCTCAAAACCTAATATACCTACATGTAGTTTTTAGCAAATTTGTTCAACATTTTGTAATTGAAACAATAAATTTATATTTCCAAAATTGTAATTCCGAGATCTAGAAAAGGGTACTTTTACTTTTTTGACATTTTCTATTTTGAGCAAAGAATAAAACAACAGAAGTGCAAACTTATGGTTTTTTTATGTTTTGGGGGGTTTGGCTGCCAACATGGCATGCCACCTAGGCAAACTCGGCACAGTCAGTCTTGACCGAGTCCCCTTAGGTCCTCAGTGTGCAAATGAGGGGCTTGGAGGTTTTTTTAGTATTTAAAATATTGCAGGGACTGAGCCGAGTCCCACTCAACCCAGTGTACTAGGCCACGTAGGTGCCATTCGACACTACGCGGTGCCTACATGGACTCGTCTGTGTTAGACTCAACCGAGTCTGACTAGGCCGAGTCTAACTGGGCCGAGTCAGTTGAGTTAGCCTAAAAGGCGACACTCAATTTTGCTTTTACCCGTAAGTCAATATTAAACAAGGTCACAAAACAACTAAGTTCTTTCCAAAATGCTGGTAGAGCTGCTTAAACTTTGCAAAAAAAATTGAAAATTGAGAATTTAGCTTAGGAAAAATTTCACTTTACTTTTATTTTGCATATGTTATAGGATGTAAACATAGTAAAAATAAGAAGCTGACTATGTGCTTAGATTGTAAAGAACATTGTGTTTAAGCTAATATTAATATTTAACTATCTTTTTAATTGTAATCTAATGTCATGTCTACTTTTTAAATGTTATTTTTAAAATATAAAATTATATTTAAAAATTATAATAAAATTTAAAATAATTTAATATTTTTTGTAATATTTAAGTGAGTTAAAAATTGTAAAACAATTGCAAAGTATTATATTATCAGATGATTGATAAATAAGCTAATAACACACTTAAAAATATATTTAATTATTGAAAATTTATAATATTTTAAATTTTTAAAATAAATTTAGTTATGTTTTTAACATAAGAAAATCTCTATGAAAATAATTGAATTCAAGAATATTCAATAATTGAAAATCTAAATTAAATATTTTAAAATATTAAATTTTAATAAAAATTAAAAAATTAATAATATATTTTAAAACTTACTTATTATTATAATTCAAAATAAAAAATTGATAAAAAAATTAAAACTTGAGAATTTCATAACTTTAATTAACTTTAATTAATTTCATAGACTCATAATATGTTAGAGACCAAATTTTTCAAAAAGCTACGATTTTTCAAGGTCCCAAAAATGTTTAATATTGCATTGTCCATAGTTTGTACAACAAATTTCCACAATAGTTCATATCACTAAAAATCTTTAGCCAATCAAATTAAAAAATGTTTAATATTGCATTGTCCAGACAATAGTTTGTACAACAAATTTCTACAAAAATCATTCATATCACTACAAATTTTTAACCAATCAAGAACTAATAAAGCTCTCCATTATATTCAAATATATATTATTTTCACTAATATGGAGGGTGGCTTATTCTGAAGCCGTTGTCTTGTATAAAAGGGTATATTAAAAGGGAAAGCATAATGGAACTTTAAACTATAGCTTTAAAAATTAATTATTGAGCAAAATAATTCCCTATAATGGTAAAAGACGTTGGTCCATATGTAGTCACAAGGTGGAAAAATATGAACATAATTTTTAAATATTATTTTCTATAGTGTATTGAATCCATTTCTTTATATAATATTCTATACTATAATGTAGTTGTTTTTTATATAATATTCTATACTATAATGTAGTTGTTTTTCAAGTTTGTCTCCTTATGAAGCTGAGAACATGTTCTTAACATTCTCTTTCTCCTTGCTTTAGGTTTGCTTGCCCCAGTTTTGAAAATGCAAATATATATTAGTTTATTGAGTTATTATAATGACAATTACTTGGAAGAATCATAATATTGGGATGCATAATATTTTTTCAGATTATTTTTGGTCTTTCCTTGGCCAAATAAAGCTTTGATTTTTAGATTTTGTCACAATTATTTATTTAAAATCACATTTATTTATTTAAGTAGGGATCAATTTGATATATAATCACTTTCTATGTGCATTGTTTTGTTTCTCCGTACCTTTTTCATATAGTGGCTCAATTTTGCCAAGTTTTAAAGATTCATTTTCCTATTCCCACCTTAATTGGTAGTTGGGTTCTATATAATTTATTGTTATAGTATTCTAATAGAGAAATTTGTATATCTATAAAATGTTTATTTAATTTTAGTTCTATTTCAATGGAATGTTTAATATAGTTATATACTTATTTTTGTTTTTTTATTTTAAGTTAAGTTAAATTTTAATGTAATGTTTAATATAAATATTCTACATTTTGTTTTATATTTGGTATGTTTATTCATTTTGTATATGTACTTCTATATATGCAATCTTATTTTCACCTTATTTTTATTAGTTTGATACATTTGAATATTTTTATTTATTTATTATAACAACTCTCTCTCTCTCTCTCTCTCTCTCTCTCTCTCTCTCTCTCTCTCTCTCNTTATAACATCTCTCTCTCTCTCTCTCTCTCTCTCTCTCTCTCTCTCTCTCTCTCTCTCTCTCTCTCTCTCTCTCTCTCTGTGCTTATTTCCATATATCTATATATAATAATTTAGAAACAATCAATTTTATAATGAGAATCATCTTAGGAATGCTTTACTCTAGATCACTAGGATGAACATATATGCATAAATATCTTCCTCTAAGACACCTATATGTTTGAAAGTGTCATCTTCTCTAGTTTCCTAAGGTTGTAAAGACAATTTATCAAGGGGGTTGATTGAGAAAAAACTTGACCCTTTCAATCCAACAACTTCCTCAAGGCAGTTTTATATACAACTAGTCCTTAAATACATCAAGAGAAACAAGTTGCAGAATTGCATAGTCAACCAAAACAATTACTAGTTGATTATTTCTAAAGCATTATATTTTGAGATAGTTATGTTTTTGAAATTATCAAAGGAATTTATTTCTAGATAATAATTAATTGACTGCACTATATCGACAAATCTCTTCGTTATCACCCCAAAAGATAAGTGCCTTAATCCTTTTGCATATTTTTTTTGGTGTAATTGGACTTCAGTTCTCAATTAGTTGTTTAGTATTTATACCATTTTTAATGGGTACTTAATTTGTATGTGTTTCTTTAACTAGCATAAGTTTATGTAAAATGGATTTTATTCCCTTAGAGGTTGAAGACATGATATTTTCACCTCAAGAGCCAAGTACCTGTAGTGTCCTAAATTATAATCTTTTAATTAGCAAGCTGAATTTCGCACTCTCCTAGCACTTAGTTTAGTTTTTCATTCCTCTAAGCTCTATAAGGACCTTTTTTAAATTTAAATCAAGAATATGAGTCCTATCCTATTTTGAATCTCAACACACTCCTCTTTGGGTCTTTATTTTAATTGTGCTCTTTATCTTTTATCATTTTATGCTTATATGAGTTCTATCCTTTGTTAAGTTTAATGCAACTAAGGCCTCATTTTGATTTTGTCAACACTAATATCGACTTTAGATCTATTAACTAGGCTGGATATTATCTTTTTGTCCTCAAAATTTGAGCCAATTTAGGACAAACTAATTTGCTAACAATTTTTTTTTACCATCCTTTTTGGCTAAATTTAAGGGTGGACAATGTGTACATCTTGAGATTCCCAAATATAGCCTTGGAATTGGGATATGACAGTTGTAGGTTGGTTTTAATGCAAATTTACCTTGAAGACCATATATAAAGCACCTCTTCTAGTTCATTTCATTTCATGCATTCACATCACATCTACAAGTTTCTTCTCAAAAGCACGGATGTTCTTAAGAGTAGATTTGATTCAAGGAGCAACATGATACAACAAGACATAATCAATTATGAGTTTATGGTGGGTTTTGTGATGATTCACAATGTTATTGCATCAACAGTTGGATGGCTTATTCTAAGAGCATTGTTTCATCAATCAATGTTTTAATCATTTCAATTCAAGCATTTACTTCAGATCTAAGGTTTTCTTTTCATGTCATTATTGTTGTTAGGTTGATTCCAATATTGGGTCTTGACTAAGGAAAGGCCCTATACACCACAAACACCAATTTATCTTTGTGTGTGCAAGTACAAGTCTAGGAACAAGTTTTAGATCTATTTTGGGAGTGAAAGAGCCCACTCAAGAAATACACAAAAGTAATATGACATCATTTATCCAAAAGACAAGGGTGCCTAGTGCCATAGTCCTGATAACTTAGCGTAAAAGTTAATCTAGAGACCATCTAGAGGCTTCTGGGACCAGTTTGGCTATTGTTCTTGAAGATGAGGAAAATGAAGAAGACATAACATAGATAAATGATATGAAAGACACACTATTACCTTATCTTTTCCCTTCTCATCTCAAGCATCGAGCTAAAGTAGAGACACCTTTCTACACTTGATTTACTCCTTTGGATGTTGCAGTTGGGTGGAATGTGCTTACTCAAACTAGCAACATGATGTTAGGTTTATGATAGATTAGATAGAAAATAGATAGCATTTAGTTATGATTATAGAAGATTGAAGATTATTTGGATAACATAAGGGTACAAAGAAGGTGGAATCTTAAAATTAGAGAAAATTCCTCAATTTATATATTTTTGACGAGGAGAATCAATGTCTATGATTCAATGACTAATGGATGGATATGATTGATTGAAGGAGATGACATGGATTGAGGGCTTAGGCTTGTGATAAGTGTCACAAGGAGGATGGATGTGTAAGAGCTATATGTGCTCACATATGTATGAACACATATTGAGAAGAACTTAAAGGGAAATATCTATGACATGTGTAAGAGGTAGTGATGTAGGAGCATCCAGGGTGTAAGAGAAATCTTGCATCACCTAAAAATATTGTCTAGTTTTTCATTAAGGGCTAATCTGGGAAGGGTTAGTATTTTTAGCAAGTTTACTATTTTTAGTTAGTTTTTCGTTTGAGCATGGATTGTTCCAATTAATTCTATGGAGGTTCATTTTGTATATATAAGCATTCTCATAAATTTTCGTGGCAAGATCAAGTCTGGTTTTGAAGAAATTCAATTTTTCAGTTTTGGTGGGGTAGTACGAAAAAAGTTGAACTCAATTTTGAAGGCCTTAAAGGCTTTGAAAGGGGTGAAAAATTATTACAGATGGTGCTTTTCCATCTTGGGATGTAGAGTGCTTTGAGAGGTTTCCAAAAAGTGGTTATAATAGAAAATAAGGTGCACGGTTTGAATGTTATGGGTTCTGGAAGTTGTACCATCAAGACTCAAGTTTTAATACAAAAAGAAGAGATAAAATAATTACTTAGGCGGGAAATTGAACCCTGGACACCAAAATGGGAAAGTTTCACTTTCTAGAATATTCTAAGGAAGTTATTGGTGCTACATATATAGGTATGAAGGTGGGTTTTGGGTTCATCTCTAGAAGTGTAGTTTGTGGTGTTGTCTTGTAGATTATTGTAAGGAAAGTGCCCATGTGGTTGTAGCATGTTATTTTTATGAATATTGTAATGTCATTTCATTGAAGATAATAGAAAGCAAGTGTTTTTATTCTTGCAATTGTTCGGCTCTTGTAATTTTTATTTATTTTCCCGTTGCGTTGTGTGTGTTTGGGTTAGTAAGGGGAGTACTCTTAATCAAGTGGAATCAGAGCATAAGTTCCTGAGTGTGTAAAAAGATTGCCAAACATGATGTAGTTTGCACCAGAATTATGGTTGTGGGTTTGGGAAATAAGTAAGAAAAATGCCTCCATGAAGGAACCATGGTGGAAGAGTTGTGGGTGTGACAGAAGAGGGTTTTAGGGCCCTTCAGAGACAAGTGCAAGAGTTGCAAGATGAGCTGCATAGAGGAGATGATATTAGGGCAAGAGATGAAAGTGAGGATGAATCTGAAGAAGAAGGATAGTTTGAGGAAGAGAAAGAAGCAACTGGGAATCCTGACGAGGCTAGGTTTTTGAGGGCAATTTCCTGCTGGAAACTACAATTGCAACAATTGTTATATTTCCATTGATGTCAAACCTTAACTGGTAAGACAGTTGCTATCTTGTAAAGTGCCATATCAATTGATTGATGAAGAAGATTTGAAAAGGAGAGATAATAAGAAGGCCTGGTGAATGGTTGAGTTATGTGAAACTACAATGGGTACTTGATGAGATCGCACCTTGACAAGGCAATATATTGTTTATCTTAAGTCTAAGTGAGGTTTGGATGACTACAAGGTTAGTCTTGACTGAGTTACAGAGCAAAATAATAAGGAACTTACATTTGTGCCAAGTAATGTCGAGTGATGCGAGTGTCGACCGAGTGCCAATATGCTGAGAAAATTTTAGTGTTGACCGGGCATCAATACATGGAAACTGTCAAATAATTACTGAGTTACATAGAGATGACTGTGCGATAGTGCATAATATTGACCGAGTGTCAGTATTATGACAGTATGAGAGAGATTTGAGATCCCAACGGACATAGTTGATTTTCTTGGGATATGTGAAGCGTATTTAAGATAAGGATGATTGTTGTTGAGAATTAAATGAGCATTAAATATATGTTTAACCATTTTTATGTATGGATTCAAGGAGTTTTAGGATGTATTCTACAATGTAGATGGAAATGAAATGATGGAAGGATTCCTTGGATCTAACCAAAACCTAAGATCTACAGTGATGATTAAGTGACAATAGATCGAGCTACGACCTGGTTAGAGAGGTATAAGGTTAACCTAATTGCAGGTTATGTGTGGTGGTGGTACGAGGTTAATTCTGTTGATTGGAAAAATATAAGTAGAAGGAAGAGAAGGCTGAAGAGACCAGTACAAGACTGCAAAGTGGTGATTGCTTGAAGGATTTCCGAGAAAATCAGAGTGATGGAGATGAAAATGAAGGCTAGTCAGTGAATTAGCATTTGAGCTATAATTAGATCCATATTTGCAAAGTGAGTTGTAGGTTTCAGATCACAAATTGTTGTTACTTTCTAATCATTATATCACTTGCAAAATCCTTTTAAACAAGGTTGACCTAATAGTCATATTGTTAAATCCTTTTAATCAAGGTGACATTCTAATGGAATGGTGTAAGCCCTCTAACTAGGCTCACTTCTAACAGAGTGATTAAATCCTTTAACCGGATCACATTTAACAATGTGTATTGTAACCTTTAACCGGGTTAGATTTTCAGAGAGCTCACTTCAGAAGAGTGAAAAATTGGTAGCATGTTACTGGTGGTTTTTCCCATATTGGGTTTCCATGTTAAATCCTAGTGTCATACTTGTGTGAATGTTACTTGATGTGTTGTAATGTTAAGAGTTTTATATTCTGCAAGTTGATTACAGTAGGACAGTAAACTATAATTTTATATTGTTGATCATATTCTATAGAGACCAAGTGGATTAATGAGTGGATCTGAGTTGGTTGAAGTATTTGAAAGTTCAATTGGTACATCTAGACCTTGGATAACTGATTCAACCCCCCTCCCATTTATTAAAAATCATTATAACAATTGGTATCAGAGCTATTGTGGTTCTTGTAGAGAAAATTTTCAAGGTACTTGAAGCTAAAGATCAAGATGTATAAAAAGGAGGTACCAAGGCTGAACAAGGAGAACTTCCCTGCATGGAAAATTTTGATGAAGCTACACCTAGCCGGTATTGTAGATGCTTTAAAATGCTATGTGGAACATGATTACATAACAGTGCCTGCACCTATGACAGCTCAACAGATGAAAGAAAAACAAGAACACAACCAAGCAATGTTGGAGATTGCATCAGCCCTAAGCTATCCTAAATTTGAAGATATAAAATATTTTAAAACTGCAAAAGAAATGTGGGATACACTGGAAACTATATATGGAGGTGATACAAATGTACTGAGAGCCAAATCTGAAAGCTTGAGAGGTAATTTTGATGAAATAAGAATGCAAGATGGTGAAACTATTGTTCAATATTGTAGCCGAGTTAAGGAGGTTGTAAATACTATTAGAGGAGCCAATGGAACTATTGGTGATGATACTATTATTAGCAAGGCACTGAGAGCCTTACTTCCTATATACTCTATTAGAGTATCTTCTATAAAAGAATTGAGAAGTAATCTTGGTAACAACTAAACTCTTGAAGGTCTAGTTGGTAGACTTACTGCTTTCGAAATGTTAAATTTTGATAATTTCACTCATAACGATGTTGATTCGGCATTCAAATCATAATTGACTCTTCATAAATCAAGAAAAGTAAAAGAAAGACATGTGAATAGCAACAGTGACACTTCCAATGAAGATCTTGATGAACTTGAAGCACTTATGGCTAGAAGACTACCGAGAGAAAGAGGAAAATTCAAAGGTAAACTTCTTATAATATGTTTTTCATGTAACAAAGTTGGCCATATTGTTGCAAGATGTCCTTACGGGAATGACAAGGATAAGAGAAGAGAAAGAAAATATAAAGACAAAAGGTATGAAAAATATTTTAGAAAGTATAAGGACTATAAAGACAAAGGTAAGAAATCCTACTATATTGCTGAAGAAGAAACTGATAGTGAATCTAGTAAATCTGATGAAAGTGATATAGAAGTTGTTTATGTAGCTATGAAAGATGAATATTAGAAAAATGCACTTATTTCTTATATGAGTAAAGGTGATAGATGGATAATTGATGGTGGTTGTTCAAATCACATGATTGGTGATAAAAGTAAATTTGTAACCTTAAACTATTGCAAAGGTGGTAGTGTTAAGTTTGCTAATGACAAACCATGTCCTGTGAAAGGAAAAGGATCAATAAAACTGATTGATAAGATCATATGTGACAATTCCTATTGGGTTGAAGGACTAAACTGTAACTTGTTGAGTGTTTCTTAGTTGAATACTTTTGGATACCAATTTGACACTAGTACATTTCACCTAGTTTTTCTACCAAATTTTTTGACCATGAAACAAAAATATTTTGGTTGGTCGGATTATAGAAGGAAAACTTTCATTTTTTTAAAAATCCATGCCCGTGTTAGTCAAAAGTTTGACCAATACCATGTATGTCAAAATTGCAATGAACACGGGTATAACTTTTTAACAAAAAGGAATTCATTTCTCATTTCATTATCATCATGGCAAAATTTTTCAAGGGGCAGCGCATGCAACCACATCATCCAGCGTGTGAAACCACATCGTCCAGTGCATGAAACCACATTATCTTTGAGCTTGAAACCACATGAGCCATTTCAAATTTGGAACTGTGTATAGGGGTTGCAGTCATGACAAAATTTTTCAAGGGGCAGCGCGTGAAACCACATCGTCCAGCGGGTGAAACCACATTATCTTTGAGCTTGAAACCACATGAGCAATTTCAAATTCAGCATTGTGTATAGGGGCTATAGTTTTTATTTGGACTTGGGCCTTTGATCTTCGAGCTTTGTTTTGGAAACTTGGCTTTTCCTCTCCTTATCAAATAGAAGCTCATTGAGGTAGGGATTGTGTTATCTCCTCTACATTTTGAGGGCACATCTTATTGTGATATTCATCACTCCATGCTCTATTGTGTCCATGAAATTGAGTTCATTTGTTCGGATGATTTGATTATGGCATTAGCTGTGTTAGTGAACTAGGGCATCATGTTAATGTGTGTTCATTGGATTCTCTGGTTACCCATGAGCTATGGAATCCATTTATATGAGCTAGGGTATATTTAATGTGATTGCATAATATATTAATAGTGACTGGTTAATTATTCTGATAGGATAATATCTTTTTCTATGTGCAACAACAAACATCTCTTCTGCCTTAATATGCTTGGTGCTTTCTTCAAAAAATAGCTTTCTTAGTTATCTTTGGTTGTGATCTTCCACATTCTCTAATTCTCCTTTGCAGTTGCATTGCAAACTTCTACAAGCAGCTTTGACATCTGTAGCTTTACTTCAAGTGATCTACATCTCGGCTTAACTAGGAACCTCCTACAATTGCTCTGAATCATGATCTTTTTATACTTCAATTCACCTTTGATCTTCTACAAATAACTTTAACACCTACACACACCATTAATTTTTTTTTTTTATAGTGGTGACTAAGCAAATCAGAAAATAGTCTTTTTCATAGTTGCAGCTCTTCCTACAAACAAGCTTCAATGACCCTCTTTTGACTGATAGCTGGGGGATTTCCAGTACCAACAATATGGTTGGACTCTCGGCTGACTGCTTCAAAACCACTGTAGATTCCTTTGCAATTTTCAATACCTTCTTAGAACAATGAATATTAGCCTAGGCACAACAAAATGTGATGGCTGATATAATGGGAGTGACAGATTTCTTTTGCACAACTATTATTTTGCTATGATCTCCTTTTACTAAGGCACCTCAAAATAAATAGAAAAAAATACAGTGATAAATGAAGCTCTGGATCTTTGTCAGCTGTCACAACAGTTTCAAACCAGTGCCAAAACTCTTTAGATTTTTTTCGCACTCCCCGGGGTCTTTAGAAAAGAACACTGGCTATTCTTTCCCTTTGAATAGAAACACAAATGCCAGAGTAACAAAGAGAAACTAAATAGAGCAACAACATAAGAGAAACAATATAGAGAAGAAATCTGAAAATTGGATCACTCTCCACTCTTATCCTTAAGCTCTGATACCGTGTTAAAAACATGAATCAAAGGAGAAACTCACAAAGGAGCACTTCTGAATACAGGCTCTTAGCATTCAATTTATAAGAAATTATAAATAATAAATGGCATAATATATTTAATGTGATTGCATAATATATTAACAGTGACTGGTTAATTACCCTGTTCCAAAGCTCCCATTTTGGCACAGGCAGGGAGGATGCTGGCAAAGGTTGTGGAATTTAGCTTTACATCTGCCATTTGCATTTGCTTGAAAATTTCTAAAGCCTTTTCAAAAAATCCATTTTGTACATAGCCCGTAATCATGGCATTCCATGATACCACATGTCTTTGATGCATTTTGTCAAAGAGTTCACGTGC
>MU225631.1:1137721-1169569 GCA_018584345.1 Thuja plicata | reverse complement strand
ATTAAATTGATTTAAAAGAAATATGCCAAGCAGTAACAGGGTCGTTTGGACATAAATCGAGGGTATGATCACACTTAGGGCAAATAGGGTCCATAGTTGCGACAGACCAAATTCAGGTGGTTACAGTACCCAATATAATCCCACATCTCTCAAAAGCTGTATTTGATTTGGCTTTAACTCGGACATGCTCTCTTTGACAGTCAACAGTAACCCTTTGAAGGGATGCTCTCAAAGACAAATAGGGTCCTTTAAGAATAGAAAGGTATCATATCAGTACTATATCATCAAGAAAACACTATTCCAACTTGACCTAGTCAAGGTCTACCTTTTTGGGTCAGGTTTGACCTTTTTGGGTCAAGGTTGACCTTTTTGGGTTAGGGTCGACCTTTGTGGGCCAAGGTCGAGATTCACCCCAAAAAGGACCAAATCTTCCGAGTTAGGGTTGACCTTAGATGGTCAAGGTTGACATAATTATGTTAGGGTCAACCTTCCCTATAAAAACATGAATTTTTCAATCTTAAATATCAAAATAGGAAACCTACCTCAAGCAGTGGCTGTCCGCTGGCTAGGCGCTCTCTTAGGACCTCCATACGACTCACTTGAAATTCTCCTCTCTTCGGCATCTGGTCTCCTTCTCCAAATTATAAAAATGGTAAGAATGAGGAGGTAAGTGTCTCTTTCTCTTACTTATAGCTTCAAATTAGGGTTTTCTTAGGGTTTCATTTGAATTTACTTAGGTCAAATTCAAATTTCCTTTTACATGCATTTAGACAGACATTCACTCTCTTCATCATAACTTGAGTTTGGTAGCTCCGCTTTCAGTTCTGTTAGAGGTGTTGGAATTGTGATTTAGATACCCAACCTCTTGAGTTAGTTTAGGAACCTTCTATCTAGTTTAGGAAAAACATTTTTAATAAACTGCATATTCAGTGTATAGAATTTACCTTATCACCCTGTTTCACCTTTCAAGAATTAGTAAGCCAAAACATGGGGGGAATAAGGGGATTTATACACTTCTCAAGATCATTGTAGTAAGGATTAGGTACTTACTCTATGGATTTTTAACCTGGCATGCTGCAGGTTGCAAGTACTAATGGTTTCTTGCAAGATCTCTACATTGAGGACTTGGCTATATCCTTTTTGCTTTGTGATGTTTTCTTACTTTAGCTTACAGACTCATGTAGTGTCATATATAAGCTAAAGTGGGGGATAAATTTATCATCTTAAAATGGAAGCACTTCCATTTTGGTATGTTTAGAATTTTGATTTAGTGTTCTTGCATATTAGATTTGCATTTAGGATGCATTTGTGTTCGATTCTTCATGATTAGGTGAAATTAGGGCTAGGATCTTATGGATTCTCCTTGGTTTCCTTTTCCATGACTCTATTATCCTAGGTAGGACCTATGTGTGGGACCTCCTATACCTCATCATACTCTCTCTAGGCCTCCAGGCCTTCTTCCTAGCATTGTAGAATGTTCCTTCACCTTCCTAGGTCCCCAGTTGACTTGGAAATCTCACAAACACAACTAGGTGACCTGCCTGGAACCTCAGGTCAGGGTCAAAATCAACCCTAAAATAGGTCATGATCGAGGTCAAAATTGACCTAGGTCAGGGGTGAGTTTGACCTTGACCTAGGTCAAGGGTGAGGTCGACATAGACCTCTATCAGGTGTGGGTCCCCACTTTCAATTTCAGAGCTTATCGGGGTTCTAAACTTAAAATAGGTCCCCGAGTTTGGATGCCGAAGTGTTTTATCCAATACTTAATTTAATTCATTCCCTCCCTGGTTGGTGATTGTGATTGAACCATAATTCAAGGTTAAATTTGAATTTGGGTCCCTTGCATTTCCCTAGGAGACCTATATTGAGATCTCTATATGAACACTCTTTTGCCTTCATTTGGGCATGAAACGAAATCGAGAGATGACATGATGCAATGATGATGAAAATAAGCAAGAGGATGATATAGAAGGACAAATATATGAGGACATGTTGATACATTCAAGCATTTTTGTGGACAAGCTATTGTAGATCTCCATTGAAGCAAGAAGGTGCTCTTTTCTATTAGATCTACCATTATCAACATTCAAGCATTCAAAAGGACATTATCATGGGGTAGAAATTACAGATTGTGAATTGGTAGGAGTACTTTAGCCTTGGGGGCTTGGTATGAATTATTTATCATATTCAAATCTATGCATTGATTTCTCATTTCCATGTTATGTTAGGATTATTAATCTGGAAGATTAGATCTTGATATTACTTGTTCAAAGACTCTTCTTAAAGAGAAAGCACACACATATATACATTCTATATTTGGCTATTCGTGGAGGTGGAGATCACCAAAATGGGGGTTTTACTAAGGAAAAACCCTATATAGCCACCCCTAAACCCTCTTTTCAGATATTTGTAGGTGCTATTTTCGGGAGTTACAGGTACAAGATAGCGGATCTAAGACCAGATTTGGATACTCTTTTTAGCGAACTATTAGGATCTAAAAACATATTTTCTATTGAGGTAGAATAGGTTATGGTCGAGATTATTGGGTTAGGGGTGAGATTAGTGGGTCAAGGTTGACCTTTTTCATAAGACAGTGTCAGATCGGAGAAATATTTCTAGGTTTTGTTCATCTCCACGTTTTGAATCCGGATCATACTTCAGAATTTTGAGAAATAGAGTACAGACCTCATAAAAAAACATTCTTTACATATGCTATGATATGAGGTACGTATTTTAATCCTTAATTATTTACAAGTATTCTCAAGTCCTTATCATAATAATCAAGTGTATTAGACTAAAATTGGACTTAGGGTCTCTTTTCATATGCAATTCCTATTATCTAGAAGACCTCATATTCAACACCAATTTTAGATCTTATAGATAGTAAAATAGGGTGAATTAAGTATAGAAAAACATCGTAAATTTGTAACTTTATGACTTACATATAGGAAAGGTGTTATCTAGCATAACATAGTAAATTGAATAATGTCAGATTTTTTAGGCAGGAACATGTTTTCAAATTTGAAAGGAGGGTCTAGCAATGGAAGTTCCTCTACAAGTGGACCAGTTACGGGTGGGGAGTATTTGCATCTGGTTAGCTGTGCTAGAGGGACTCCACTTGGTGGAGAATCTTTGGGTCTGGGTCAGAATGGCTAGAAGTCAACTGAGTGTGCTGATAATGAGATTAATGTGGACAAAAATATATCTTGTGGTGGTGGGCCTTTTCCAAAAGTGGTGGGTCTCAAAAGGGGGAACACTTTGTTTGAAACTGTTGAGAAGAACTTGGGAACTACAGGAAAGTGGTCATCCTTATTTAGGGGAAACCTACAGGTAAATCTTCATTCCTAGATATTAACATTATCTTTAATCTGGTTAAGGGAGAGTTTTTTATTATAGTACCTGATCCTATCATTGACCATTGTTTTTTGTTAATGACTCTTAGACTGGTTGGGAAATTTTTGGGGTCGCAACCCAATATCAAAGTGGTTAGATAGTATGCCTAGAAGTAGTGCTTCTTAAAGGGGCAAGTCGATATTGCTGCTATGTCCAATTGTTTCTTGTCCTTTGAATTTTTGAATAAAGAAGATAGGTCTAAAATCTTTTGTGGAGGCCCTTGTATGGTCAGAAGGTCATCCTTGGCTCTTCAAAAATGGTCTTTTAACCTTGACTTAAGTGATTCATCCTTGTTTATTTCTGGTCCTATCTGGGTCTGGTTTCTTGGCCTGCCACTGGAATATTGGAATGAGGATATGCTTGCAGGTTTATCTAGTTCCTTTGGGGAAATATTTCTATTGATCCCATGATGATATCAAAATATTGGATTTTATATGCTAGAATATGTGTTAATATCCTTCAAAATATGGATCTCCCCTAGAGCATCAATATTATGTCCAAGTTGGGGAAGTGGTCACAATCAATAAAATTTGAAACTATGCTTTTTACTATTTTTCTTGTATGAAGTTAGGTCACAAAGTGAAGGACTTCCCTCTTAGAGTCCAAAAGGAGAAGAAAGAAAATACAGATCAAGATAAAGAGATCAAGAAAGTATGGAAGGAAAAAATACCATAAAAGGACAAGGTGGGCCATCCTAATGAACCTATCCCTAGGCTTTGTGGGGATCCGACCGTTGGGAGTATATGAGAAGTCCCCAATGAATCTATCCCTATCATTGAAAAAATAACTAAGTATCCCCCAATCCAATCTATGATGGAAAATTTCCATGGAAAAATTGCCAATGGAGTCAAAGCCTGTGAGAATTTTTGTCAGAATGATCTAGATTATCAAATGGAAGAAGGAGAGGTTATGGGAAGTGAAACCAAAGAGAAAAAGGATGATGAAAATGAGCTCCTATCCAGGGTAGAGGACTCATTTGTCAACAAAGAAGGGCAAAAAGAGAATTCTATTGCTGGTGAAGCCCAAAACAATTTTGGGAATATTGACTTAGAGGAGATTCCTGAAACCCTGATTGGTTACGAGGGAGATTCCTTTGAATAGATTGAATCATCCTAGGCTATGAATGAGGATCCATGGACTGATGTGGTCCATGGAAACAAGAAGCAGGAAGGAAAGGCGAACCTTTGATTTAGGGGATCGCAAGGTGGCGTCACAACTAGAGAAAGGAAAGCTGATACTGGTACCCCTAAGTCTTGATGTGGAAGAAGATTGTCAATATTCATGAGAGAACAAGAAAGTAGATAGAGTATTGTGAATGGGAGACATCATACCATCCATGAGCTTTTTTCCCTAGGTAAAAAATGTAGATCATTTCCTGGAATATAAGAGGGTTGAACGACCCTCATAAGAAAGATTTTCTCAACAATTTTGTTAGGGACCATAAGCCAGATATTATCTTAATCTAAGAAACTAAAATGTCTAAAGAAAAATTTGAGAAATTTAAACTGTTTAAGGATTGTGGTGTTTTAGGTAGCAGTTTTGAAGGTGCCATTGGCAGTACTTCTACCTTATGGAACTTGAATACTATTCAAGGTGACATCATTGAGGCTGAAAGTGATATTATTTTTCTTTGGTTTAACCATGTTGGGGATGGTTTTTTCTGGGTATTGTCTAATTTCTATGCTCCAAATTCTAAGATCAGTTAGGGTAAGTTTTGGAAAAGATTAGAAGGATTGAGAAGAAGCTTCCCAGTTGATAGATGGATGGTGATGAGAGAATTTAATACTCCTCTTAGTGAATCTAAAATATGGTAGACTGTCTTCACAATTTGATAGTGACTAGGAGCTCATGGAATTTATTAATAACCAAGCGCTCTTGGTTGTTAACCTTAAAGGTGGGAATTTTACCTGGTCTAACAGGAGATCTGGAGATGGGTTGATCAAAGTCAAACTTGATAGGTCTCTTATTTCTTCGGATTGGCTCCTCAGGTATCCCTATTCCATTTCTTCTTTGTATAGAGTTGGCTCTAACCATTCCCTCATCTCTTTTTTGGCTAGGTCTTTTTCTGGTAGCAGGAATATCCCTTTTAGATTTGAAAAAAATGTGGTTTCTCCATATGGAGCTGGAAAGGAAAATTGTAGAGTGGTGGCTGGTTCATGTTGAGGGAATGACTATGTTCAGGGTTGTTAAGAATCTTAATATGGTAAAGAATAGAGTTAGAACTTGGAATAAAGAGGTCTTAGGTGACATCTTCAAGTCCAAGTCCATTATTCATTCGGATCTCAAAGAGCTACAAGAAATTATTGAGAAGGAGGGCTTATATGAGGAAAATAAGGTGACTAAAAATTCTTTGTTGGTTGATCACCATAACATTGTCTCTAAGGAGAAAGTTTTCTGGCACCAGAGATCGAGGGGCCTTTGGATGAAAGTAGGGATAAGAATTCTTGGTTCTTCCATCTGATTAATCAAAAATATAAAGCTACTAACAAGGTTTCCTCCCTTTCTAGCACCCTTGGTAAGATTGAGAAGGAGGAGGAAATTAAGGAGTTATCATATTTCTTTTCTTCTCTCCTGACAGAATACCCTGCTCTCTATGGTGGATCAAGAGAACTTATTATCAACCATCCCTAGTCTGATTGATAGGAGAGAAATGCTAAAGTCAGAGATATCCCGACCTACAAAGAGATTAAAGAAGTTGGTTTTTCCTTTGAATGAGATAAATTTCCAGAGCCAGATGACTTTCATCTTTTCTTTTTCCAAAAGTTCTCGAATATTATTGATAAGGATGTTTGTGATGCGGTTAAAGAATGTTTTGGATCCAGGTTTCTCTTGAGAGAAGCCACCTCTACTTTCATTTTTCTCAGTCCCAAAAGACTTGGTGCAGATTTGTGGATGGGTTCAGATTTATAAGCCTCTATAAATTTTTCTTTAAGATCATCTCTAAAGTTCTCACGCTTAGATTTCTTTTGATCCTCCTAGTTATTATTTCCCCTAGAAGAATGGCTTTGTGCCAGGTAGATAGATCCTTGAGTCCATAATTATTGTCCATGAAAATATCCATTTGTTGGAGGTGTCTCACAAGAAAGAATTCTTCATGAAGCTGGATTTATCAAAATCCTATGAAAGGATGGATTGGGCCTTTGTGTGAAAAATATTGGAAGATGTCGGGTTTGATGCAAAGGTCATCAACCTTATTCATCAGCTCATTTCTACTACCTCAGCTTCAATTATTGTGAATGGTGCTTCTTCAAACTTCTTCTTTCCCTCTAGAGGCCTTTTCCAGGGGGACCCCATCTCCACTATTCTAGCAGAAAGTTTGGAAATATTGATTTCTAAGTTTGTTTAAGATGGTTTTCTTTAGGGTCTTCAACCCTCCTCTCAAAACCTCACATGTTCGCATGAACAATTTGTAGATGATACGGTTCTCATGGGATCGTCTTCCATAAAGGAAGCTAGAAATTTGAAGGTAGCCCTCTCCTCTTATACCAAAGCTACTAGCCAATTAATTAACTGTGATAAGAGTTATTTGTTCTTCATCAATACTCCTGCTCCTTGCCAACAGAGGATTGTTAACATCCTTGGATGCAATATTGTTTAGTTTCCCTCTATGTACCTGGGTCTCCCTATGGGATCTAAACCTCTAGATTCCTTTTGGGAGGGGCTCATTGATAGATTTAATAGAAAACTGGTAGGTTGGAAAGGGTCCCTCCTTAGCCAAGCTGGTAAAGTCATTCTCCTGAATTCTTCTCTCCAGAATTTGCCTATGTATGCACTTAGTCTTTTACGTATACCTTCTAAATTTTCTGACATAATTGAGATGACTCAAAAAAGATTTTTGTGGTCGGGTACTTAAGAGAAGAAATGATTACATCTGTTAGTCTGGGAGAGAATTTGCAAGCCTAAGGTTTTTGGGGGCTTAGGGATCAGAAGAATTAGGGATGTAAACCAAGCTGTGTTGTCCAATAAGGTATGGAGAATTTTCAGTCCTGAGAAAGAGTGGAACGTTATTATTAAAAACAAATATCTCTTTGAGTCCCCTGAGTTGGAGGAATTCTTTGATTTTCCTCACAGAGTGCTAGGCTCTCCCATTTGGAATTGCATATCTTTGTCTATAAATCTTTCTGTGATATGGGTTCACTGAAAGTTGGTTAATGGAAGAAAGATTAAATTTCTAGGAGCATCTGTAGCTAATGGAAAAGTTGCTGGTCTATTATCCAAAATTTTCCCAGGCGGTGAAGGTTTGTAAAAGGAGGATAGGTTTTTAGGAGTCTGACTATTGGAGGGATAATAATTAGATTGATCTTAAGCTCTTTTCTCAGGCACTGGGCTTTGTCACCCTACTCCTAAAGCCATTGTGCATCAGGGACCAGTCTCTAGATAAGTTATTCTGGGCTCCCAATCTAGATGGTGGCTTCTCTGTTTCATCATCTTATTCCCTACTCTCTAGAAAATATTATTCTCCTTTTTGGACCAAGGTGTGGATAACCTCTCTCATTCCTAAAATTAATATTTTCTATTGGATTTTTGTGTAGGAAAAAGTTCTTACTACTGAGAATGTTGCTAAAAGAGGGTTCATGATACCTAATAGATGTTACTTGTGTATGCAAAGATGTAGAATATTCCTCTCAACTGCTGTTTAATTGCCCATTTTCTAGAGAGGTATGGTCTTGGTTGTTCTTGAAGTGGTAGGATCCTTGGATTCTGTCTAACTCTCTCCAAGATTTTTGCAACTAGTGGATTTTGCTATTCTCTCATATGTTGTCTATTTTAACTTGGCGTTTCACTGTTCCTCACTTGATCTGGATGATTTGGAAAGAATGCAACAATCAGATCTTCAGAGATTCCCTCTCCACCCTTCTGCTGTTAGAGAAAAGATTATTAGGAACATAGTGGAGAATGCTCATCTGACCTATGATCAATGTCCAACTCTGCTGGAAGGGTTACTGGATAGGGAAATCTTATTTAGTTGGAATTTTTTAGCCTTGATTAAAAATCCAGCTAGCAAAAGAGATGAGGCTCTCTGGAAGTCTCCTCCTGATGGGTGAATTAAAGCCAACTTCAATGGGGAAGCTAAAGGAAACCCAGGTTTTGTGGCTTATGGTGGCATCCTTAGAGACACTCATGGTAGATGTATTTTTTTGGTAGCTCTCCCAATTGGTGTCCAGATGTACCATGTGGATGAAGCCATGAAAACTATTCAGACATGTAAGATTGTAGCTGATCAAGGGTGTACTAAAAATTGGTTAGAGGATGATTCAATGAACATCATTAATTAGATTAAAGGAAATAATAACCTATCATGGATGATAAGTCATATCATAGAGAAAATCAATGCCCTTTTAAGGAGATTTGAAGAAATTTACCTCACCCATGCATACCGCGAAACCAATTTTTTTGCTGACAGCATGGCCAACTTTGGTGTTCGATGGGATGATATCATGAGTTGGTAGGGTGAAAGAGGGCTTAATAAATATTTAATCTACCTTCTTAGATTTGAATAGATCCACATCATTCCAGAATTATATGTAATAATGATGAAAGGGACAATAAAGTTTAAGATGGTTAGTACGAAAGGCTTTCTCATGAGAAAAGAAAAGAATAACAAGTCCTCAGTGTTTGGGTGGAATTCTATTTGGGTCATTTTATTCCTAAATAGTGTTAAGTGTTCTCTAATTTTTGAGCCTGTTAATTTATTTTGCAAAAGTTCTGTGAAAAGCTGTTACTGTGAGAATTTTACCTGTTGGAAAATTGCCACCATGGGTGGAAAGCTTAAAAGAGAAGAGCCAAGCATTTTCAAATGGATGAAGGAGCCCATCATCTGATAGAAGCTAAAAGATGGTAGTGTTTCTTCCTACATGGAGAGACTTCATGACTACGACAAGGATATTTTCAAATAGTTTGCGAACAACTGGGATGAGGGTAAGGTCACTATTTGTGGTAAAACCTTTAAAGTCACTAAAGATCTTATGACAGAGATAACTGGTCTTGAGGTGTCTGGTATTAATTTTTATAGGGGTCACGTTATTGCTCAAGAAGCTACCCGTAAATTTCCCAAAACCCTTGAAGAGAAATCTCTTCTTGTGAAATAGAAAGGGGATTTTTTTTTAAAATGAAGCACATTAAGTTGTTGTGGGCTAAAGTTTTGAAAGATATAATGTAGTATTTCATTCTTGAAGGTCATTTCAATAGAGTGTACAATTTCCACTTTGTTCTTGTTAGCCACTTTAGGTATTGGAAGAATGTCTCTTTTCCTTATCTTCTCCCATCCTCTTTGAGTGAGAGAATTCAGGAGAGCAAGGTTAACCCTGAGAAACCTATCCTACATGATGGTTTAATCTTGTTGATTCATGATTATGCTAGCTTCAAGCTAGAGGAGCCAATTCCTAAGTGTTTGCAGAAGAAGGAGAAAAAAGGTAAGAGGGAAATTAATGAGATTCAGATGGGAATCCATATTAAAAATAAGCCTAAGGTGGACAAAAGCCCTAAATTTGATAAGAAGAAAGAAAGCCAAATCCTAACTGAGGAAAAAGGCATGGACAATGATAAGGAATCTGAGGGTAAGGTTGTTGTGAGTACCATGAAGGATGTGTCCAAGCAGTAAATTACTCATGGTTCTAATGAGGGTGAGAGGGAGGCGTCAAAGGCTGACAGTGATGAAGCCCTTAGTGAGAATTCTAGTGATATGGATACTGAAGGCCCCAAAGATAATACTGCAATGGATAAGGGTGTGAGGGAGGATAAGGTGGATACAAAGGAAGTAAACAAGAAGGAGGAAAAATGCCCTAAACGCGGGGAAGATCTTAAAGCCTTGAATGGTGTGGGTGATCCTAGGACTGTCTCTCTTGTTTATGATAGTCCTAAAATTATAGTTGTGGAGGAAAATACTAATATTGTCAATATGGGTCTTGGTCAGTCTTAGGCTGAAGGGGAAGGGGTGAAGGAAAAGGAGAATACCCATATCCACATTGACTATGATGATTCTTCCCAAATGGGAAATCCCTCTTCCCCTTTACTCTCGATGAATGTTGATTCTAATATTAAGGTAAAAATTGTTAAAGTGGATGATGCAAAAGATGAGGTGCAAGGCAAGAATAAGTCAGATGAACAAATAACTGGTTTCCTATAGTCTTCTAAATTTAGGTCCAACATGGATATCGAGATGACTACCTAGGTTTATCAAGAAATCAAAGACATTATTCTGAGGCACGATGAGCTAGAGGAGAGGATAGATAACCTTAGTCTTCTTATTGCTAAAATTAATACCACAAGAGCTGAAAACCACAGTGACATGGCTTTGGTGGATGAGAAAGCCCTTCTAGAGAAGATAGAGAACAAGATTAATGCCGTTGTTAATTTCCATATGCAGACCACCTCCAATCACATCCAAATATTGCACGAAACTCTTAATAGGATAATGCAACAAATTTTCAAGGGCATGAAAGTGACAACTTATAACTTGAGGGCTCTATTGGTGCTGCTTGAGGGCAATAAAAACTGCCCCATTGTGAATGTTGAAGATAATCTTGATATTGCAGCCACTCGTATTGGTCTCGGTTCAAGGACACGAGCCAACACAAAAAAGAAAAAATAAGACCAATCTAAAGAACTTGATAATTTTAGATATTCCATCCAACAGCTCATTTAGCTGAAGGATGATAATGCTGATTTTATGAAGCAGATGGGCTAGGTTTGTTGTGGGGTGTCATTGCTCTTTAACACTCATTTTTTGTTTTTAGGGTTTTTTCTCATGTTGTCTGTTTGGTCTACATTGCTGGAGGTGTCCTTATGATTCTTTTTTTTTGTTCCTCTAACGGTCTCTTTTTATTTTGAGAGTTATATTTCTTTCTTTGTTCCTAATGTAAAGGGTTCCGAATTCCCTTCAAAATCTATTTTTACCTTAATCAAAAACATAGTAAATTGAATGCATTATTATTATTTTAAAACATGATATCTCTTTTATATGATTAAAAATCATGTTAAATGCATTTTGAAAGGAAAATATTATAATATAATTTAATATCGAGTATTTAATATAAATATTTTATCTGATTAAATAAAGTGTGAGGAGGCCTGAACCCTTGACAATGCTACCCAAAAAAGGTGCATACAGAGTCTCACACGGAGTGAGACTTAAGAAGATTTTACTCAGAGCATCAAAATGGTAGGGGAGAAAGCCCCACACCAAGGATAATATATCTCATATATAGTAAATACATGTTTTCAATAGGACCCCAAAACCTAAAACTAGAGACACCTTGGATGAAAATGAAGGCTACCTGGGAATGGATAAGCACTACTAAAACAAGATCCAAATTACCTTAGGCTATAAAGAACATACCAAGAAAGAGGGAAAATAGAATTATAGGTTTTGAAAGGGACCCCTTAACCCTCTTATGAAACTAGGCATAGAAGCCTCCACAAGAATATTAGATACTAAGAAGAAATGATAACTTGGGCCAAAAAGTCCTCATGTTATGGTTTATGCAGTCTGTGTGATTTCTACAGAGAATCACCCAGTCATCTTAGCTACAAAAGTGACCTCCATAAGATTAAAATCAATTAAATACTCAACAAAAACTACATTGCACGTCTCTGACTCTGAAGCTAAAACCACCTCTATAGTATCCACTAAAACAAATAACCTAGTATAAATCATCTCTCTAACCACAATGGAGGTCCAAAAAAGGAAAAAAACCTTAACACCAAAGGAATCCAATTTAATCTAGTGAAAATATTTATCTAGGACTTCTCTGTGCATGCCCAAGATATGCATAACAATTCAAGAATATAAATTTGTGCAAGCATTTTCCAAGGTGGTCAAGGAGGTTATATTGGCTAGTCACTTATGGCTTGGGAGGAGCTCCTTGCACAATTATCTTGGATTGCCAAATGGTAATTGCACATTAGAGATATTTATATTTTATGTTTATAGTAGACACATGAATATCTGACACCTAAATACAATTTATGGTATATCCATGAGGGGTTCTAGTGTAATTCACAATGCCTTTGGGATTAGAATTTGGAATGAAGTCTTTTCCATTCCCATGATCAAGTAAGGGAGTCTTGAAAATTGTATTGGTATTGGAGGAGTCTATATGAGGTTCCACTTCAATTAGGCCTTGATATATCAAATCTTGTTTTACAATAGGGAAAATGAGGATGGGTAATGCAACATAAAATAAACTAAGTGAATTGCTTCCCCATTTCATGAATTGCACATTAGGAAGGAAGAATATCTCCAATAGGCTCAAGGGGTGACTCAAGCACTAATTGGAAATATGGTCCATCCTTCACTAAATATGTAATTGATTTGAAATGAGAATGATTCTTTAATGAAATTGATCTATTAGAAAATACACTAAAAAACTGATTAAAATAGACTGATAAAAACTGACATCGAGCTGAAATTGACAAAAAATGGAAATCAAAAGACAGAACTGACCTGAACCAGAAATTTTAGTGAAAAATGGCAAGAACACAGTGGAATTTGATTTTTTCCTAGGAACAGAGTGTGAGTTGATGTGTTCCTAGATCTTTTGGATGCAATTTTCCCAGAATTTGCAACTGTTCCTGTATTTCCCAAAAAAGTTATGATAGCTCCGTAACCTATTCCTACAAACAGAAAATAGGGAAAAGGGTTGGGAAAAAGGGTTTTCCTTGGTCAAATCCATTTTTAGGAATCAACCTTTAAATATGATAGAAATTGCATAAATAAAATAATGTAAAAGACAAATTGTTGATTTACCTTACATAAACCCTCATGAATAGATGTAGTAATCACTCAAATCTATGAAGATGCTTGAATGTGCTTGAAATCCAAATATTTGTCCTTAGAATGTAATGTACGATCAAGGTTTCCCTCACAAATGCATTGATCTAAGATTGCCACTCTAATATTTATAATGTAGATATGCATGATAACCACATTTAAATAAGGAGAGAGAAGGATGAAGAATGAATCTTCTTGCTTGATTGAGAATTCATCTACTTGGACATCATGGAAGAGAAACTTGCATCAATTGGAGAATATTTCCTTTGATGTGATGAATCTTGAATAAATGGAGGCTTGGAGATCTTGAATTGGATGCTTGCATTCAAATCTTGAATCCAAATCCTCAATTTCTCAAATTGATTGCTTGATTTCTTGATGGACAGCTTGCACTTGACTATGATATCACGAATGTATCAAATTATGAAAAATGAGGAGATAGGAGGTTATTTTATAATAAATCATCAAATTCAGGATTCAAATTTGATCCAAGGTGAACACAATTAAAAACCTTGAAAGAAGACCCTGACATCAGGATCTAGGTGAAATCTGGGCCCAAAACCCTAGGAATAGATCTCCATTGGTGATGTTTTCCAAGCAAAATTAACTTAAATTTCAATAGGACATTAGAGACAGTGAATAGGTGTGGGAAGAGAAGAATCATGTCACAGGGATGAAGCATAATGGGCATTCATACCTTGAAATCACCAAAATGGGGCCTAATAGGTCCTAAAGATATCCAATTATGGGTGCCAAATTTTTAGGACTATACATTTAGTCCCCACTTTAGCGAGAGTATGAAAAAATATCATGCTCACGATAAAGGAGATCAATGCATATGAATTATCTTATCAAGGTCAAGGAGACAAATAAGCATCAAGCCCCCAAGTGGCTCAAGTCTTCATCAAATCTGAAACCAAGATAAGAGAGGCATTGCTCAAAAGAAAGAGAAAGATAAGAAGAGGGAACCATGATCACTATCCTAGTAAGGGGTTACCTTACTATGGATCATAGAAAGGAAAGCATTGCAAAAGATGGCATTGAAGGTGTAGAAAGCTGTGTTATGCTAGTCAACCCATTAAAAATGATCAATACTTAAGGAAAACATTGTATCGAATAAGGGATCCGATAAGAGAATGACCAGGCCTAAGGAAAGAATTTGTCTCCATAGGAATCAAGAAAAGAGATCAGGCCTAAGGAAATCATTGTCTCCTTAGGGATCAAAGAAGAGAGACCAGACCTAAGGAAAACATTGTCTCCTTAGGGATTAAATAAGGGTGACCAGGCCTAAGAAAAGCATTGTCTTCTTAGGGATCAAACAAGGGGGACCGATCCTTAAGGAAAATCTTTTTTTGTTAAGGGATCCAGAAGATAGATTGCATTGAATCATTGTGTAAGTGTGTGAAAAATGTGAAACATGGAGCAAAGTGTATGCTCCCACTTTAAAGAGATTGCAAATACCTCAATGAGTGAAATTTATTCAATGGAGAATACATTCACCCACAATAAATTTTTTCACTACGAGATGCCCCCAAGAAAGGAAAAATCAAGGGAAATTAACACATGACAAAAGAGAGCACATAAGGGATCTACTAACTTTGGGGTCAATATGATCATATGATAATACATGAAATATTATATCAAAATGACATTTCATCATTCCCCAAAGGTATCATAACTATAAGACACAATGCAAGAATGTCATGTAAGATTACAGAGAAGAGTCTTTTTGGTCTAGCATCATAGAGACCAAAAAAAGGTAAATACCATTTTGCATCATCCCCAATTAGACAACACAAAGGCACATTTACGAATAGTGGCACATGCATGAAATAATATGTAACAAAATATATAAGAAGTCAAAGATAAATAGAAGAATATTTATGACATTTCAATTCCTTTATCACCTTGTGCCAACAGAGAAACAAGGTTCATTTAAAGAAATCTAACAATAAATATAGAAATCAATACAACACAAGGTAATCACATCATGAAAAACAAGAAAACAAAAAATACACCGCACAAGAGGAGCTAGTCAAGCGTATCGCCTACCCCCCCATCTCGGTATATAATGTTTAGGGAAGGTGGGAAACTCACAAGAGGAACAACATCAAGCATGACAGATGGAACAATAGCCAATTTTGAACAAGGACCATTCTGTGAAGATGGGTCACTTTGATCGTCACTAGGATAAAGAGATAATTATTGTGAAAACATAGCTTGTAAATCATAATTTTCATCAATAATCTCAAACATATCATCAAAAACACTAGCATGAATATCATCATTAGCTAAATTAGAATGATCAAAAACATCATCATCAAGTGTATCTTATTCATACAAATTAATTATAATAGAATCCAAGGGATCAATATAATTAGGGGGAAGAACAAAAGGAACCACACTAGGTTGAGAGATAAAATCAACAGAATGCTTACAAGATATAGGAGGTGGGACTAAAGCATATTTAGGAGTTGTAGGAGGTGTAGGAAGAAGACCACGTCCAAGAAAAAGAGATGGAACATCCTTAGTTTTGATAAGTTCACAAATATTTTAGATCTTGTAGGTTTGATATGATTGGAATAGGTTATCATAATGAGGTTGGGTTGGTTGAGGCATAGAAGGCCAAAATAAATCAAGGTCAACAGACTCTCGGGGCACTAAAGGATGATAGTGGCTATGGTTAACAATCATGATTTGTCCATTGTAAAGAAATTTAAAACATTTATGAATAGGAGAGGCCATAAATTTCATGGTGGTAATCCAAGGAAGACCAAGTTTGACTTGAAATTGATCAGAATTTGGAACCACAGTGATTGTAACATCTATAGTTTTTCTACCAACCTCAATAGGAAATGAAATAGAACCATGTGAAGGATAAAGGAAACTATTTCAAGTTTGGATCATAACATCAGATTTATCATAAAAAACATGTTGCAATTGTCTATTTAAAATATTCTATTCAGTTTTCACATTCACTACATGCAAGTAGGGCCAATAAGGACACCACATGAATAAAGGCCATCAAAATTTGCCAAAATATAAATAGGACCATTATGTGCTTTAATTGTCTCAGTAAGGTCAAAGGTAATGCAAAGCTTAGGTTCAGGTTTAGGTTTTGTTTTTTTTATCAACGAGATTAGCAATGTTATTTGCTTCATTACATGTATCATCATAGTCAACAACATGAGTGGAAGAAGAAGACAAGGGTTGGGTAGAATCAACTCTATTGGTTGAATTAGAGGATAAAGGGTTGGTATAAATTTGCAAGTTTTGGTTGGGAGGTGCTATAGTTTTTTTTCCTTGATTATTAACACCATCAATAGATATAGCATTAGAATCAATGAGGTCTTGGATAATAGATTCCAAACAAAATTTTTTTTTAATACCATGACCAAGTTGACGATGGTATTGATAGAAAGATTTGTGATCAAAGTGTTTAGGTAAAGGTTTGGATGTGTAAATAAGATTAACAGGAGGAAGAGTTAACACTTTAGCATTAATCAAATTCAACATCACATTATACAAAGATTCAAAAAGCTGAGTAAAATTATGAGCATGTCTACAAACATATGACAAAGGAGCCACACCTTTGGATGTTGCTGCCACCTCCTCATAAACATTTTTGGATGAATTATTGATCTTAATGAAGTTATTTGGTTTCTGAAACTTGTTAAAATTGTTGGATATGACATCACTCTTATCAACCAGAGCCATTGGAGCGATTCTCTCAAATTGAATCACTTGCAATTTTGATGATTCTCTACATAATTGAGTAAAAGAAGACAATTTAGAAAATAAAATATTATCTCTAATGTATTTTTATAAATTAGAAATGAAAATGCATTGAACATCAATATCAGGCATATGATAAGAAATCTAAGCTTTCAAATGCTTAAATTTACCAATAAAATCAGTCACTTGTTCTTTAACAACTTATTTACAATGCATTAAATCAGTAAAAGAAATCTTAGGATCAATGTTGTTTTGAAAATTTTGAATGAAAGCATTGGCAATTTTTTGAAAATAATCGACAGAATAAGAGATACAAAGAACAATACTATTGCAAGACTTTATCTCAAAAGGTTCTAGTAAATAGTTTGGACACGAACCTATGGTCATGAGAGAAATAACTACACAAAGTTTGGAAGGTTTTAACACGAGCCAAAGGATCACCCTTACCATTATAAGTCCCAAGATTAGGAATCTCCATGTATTGAGAAATAAAAACATAGATGATATCCAAATACAAAGGACTATCAATGTCACAAGTAGGAATATTGAACTTAGATGGAGTCATTGAAGCAATTTTTTTTGCAAAGAAGACACAGTTTGAGCCAAGCTATTAATGCTAGGATCGTTAGAAATAATGGTTGGAGGATCTATGTTTGAAATATTTAGAGCATTATGAGAGATGGAAGGAACAATTGAATATGAAAAGGAACATTATTATAAGTGGGCATTGATGAAGGTAAAGAAATACATGGCACACTTGAAGGAATAGAAAGAACAATAGGATTAGGGATGCTAACATGTGTAGGATTGATATTTTCAATGGAAGTTTTGATAGGTGGATAATAAGTGAAGACACTAGGAATTCAAGTAGAAATAGGCATAAAGGTATCAACAATAGTGGTACATGGAATGAATCCTAGTTCTTGAGGATAATCTCTAAGAGGCTTAACATTGTTATCAATGAGATGAACGATACTACGCAAAATGTTAACACCATGTTCATCATTATGAGTTATCTTTCGTAACCCTTCTACAATAGAAATGACTTTGGGATTAGGAATTTCTTGTCCTAACCATTATTAAAAATTTTCAAAGTCAATGGAAAGATTTTGGACTTTCACATGAGGAACCCTTAAAGCCTCATTTTCATCATGAGAATAATGGGAAGATTTTTTCTCCATGATATGATCGATGCCACTAGTATGAATGTTGGTATCATCAAAATTCCTAGAAAATAAAGAATACTCGGGATCAAAGGAACCTATAATTTTATGAATTCTTCTAACCAGAATGCTATAAGTAGGACTCAAAGTAATAACACTCATGCACAAGGGAATGAGAGGAAAGATATAGATCTAATGCAATTTTAATATTTGAAAGAGATATGTAATCCAAGAAAAGAAGATCTTTTACGAAAGACACATCTAACTATCAAATATAATGTAAAGCATGCACAAGTAGATCTAGATCTAAAAAAGAAGCACATAAAGGGAATCTAACACAAAAAATCAAAATGGAAATGTAATGATTTTGGTTCACCAAAATCTACAATAGGGAAAATGGTGATGGGTAATGCAACATAAATTAAACTAAGTGAATTACTTCCCTATTTCATGAACTAAACATTAAGAAGGAAGAATATGTCTAATAGGCTTAAGAGGTGATGTTGGAGCATCTTGGGTTCATTGCAATCTTGCATCAACCAAAACAATTTGAGTTTTATATTCCTGATCTTCAGTTGTTGTGTTTCTTCTCAGGGTCAAGTTATTTAGATCCTTGGCGGTTGCGGTCATAGGTTTGTGTTCTATAGATCATTTGGAAGCTTTTACTATGATCGCAACTCATTTGGAGTATCACACCTAAAGTTATGTTGGATTCTTTGGATGTGTTTAGAATGTTCTCTTCATGTTCTTGCATCGGTTAGTGTTTGGATCCTTGGCTGGATTTCCTTGATCGGTGGTGCTGATGGTTCATTTTTCTATGTAGCTACGTGTTTGGCCGACTTGTTTGTATTGTCACTCCTTGTGATTCATTCATTGATTAAAGATATTAGATCAAAGGTTGACTAGAGTTAGTTGGTAAAATGTTTTGTTTCTCTTGGGAAATGTAATATTGAGGCCAACCTGTTAGGTTGCAGGCATGTATTTAGCTCTTCTCTTGGCCCTTGTTTTGGGGATGGAAGCTAGAGGTCGAAGGAAGTAAGCTAGGGTTTGAAAAAGGACTATTTACAGTCATAGGTCAGAAAGGATAATTAGTTTGTCTTTGTAATAAGTCCCTTTCATTTGTGCTGGGAATGTGGACTGCTATTGAAAATATTTTTAATTGTTTTACGTGATAGTGAATAGGTTGCATGCATTCCATACTCTATATCTATGTATTTACTTATTGAAATATTCAAGTTTCTGCTGTGCAACTCTTGCTACAAGACTGGACTGTTCATTTTATTGGACCCTCCTACCTTGGTTGCCTCAAGTGGTATCCAAGTGAAGGTTTTCAATTACAGTGAATAGATCTTGTATCCTAAGTGTGTGGTTCTTGATCTGGTTTGTCGTGGGGTAGAAGAATAATGATCTGACCCACAGTTGCAGAGGAATGATTAGAGATGGCTAGGAGAGGTTCTAGAGGTGGAAGAGGTGCATAACCTAATGTTGTTGAAATGTTGAGAAATATTTTTGTTAGATTGGAAGTAGTTGAAATGGCCCAGAGGAGAGGTTGATATATTGAAGAAGTAAGGGATGTTGAAGAAGAAATTAAAGAACGGGTTGAAGGAGAAGCCTGAGAAAAACTGTAAGTGGATCAAAGAGAAGAAAGGTTTATTAGGGATCTTATTAGGGTTAATAAAAGAACACATTTTAATCCACCAGATTATGATGGTCGATTGGATGCAGATGAGTTTCTGGATTGGATCTTAGCTATGGACAAGTATTTTGATTTTGAAGGTACCGATGAAGACAAGAAGGTAAAATATGCTTGTACTAAGTTAAGAGGTCATGCTTCACTTTGGTGGGATCATTTGCAGAATGATATGAGGAGTAGAGGTAAAGATAAGATCAAATCTTTGGATAAGATGGTGAAAAATATGAAATAAAATTTCTCACCCTTTGATTATTAGGTTAGCTTGATGAGAAGATTGAAAAATTTTAGACAAAAGAAAATGAATGTTAAATAATATAGTGAGGAGTTCTACAAGTTGGATATCAGATCTGGCTTTAAAGAGGATGGAGTAGAGAGAGTTTCAAGATACCTGAATGATTTGATGATGTAAATACAAGAGGATCTTAGTATGGTCAAGATTGGGAATGTGGAATATTCTTACCAGTATACCCTAAAGGATGAAGACAAGCTAAATAAAAGACAAGAACAAAGACAAAGAGGCAGAGGTGGAAGATTCTAGAGAGGCAAAGGTGGTAGATCAGTTGGAGATTATGACAAAGGGAAGACATAGGAAATGACTCCTAAAAGGAATTCTTACAAAGGTCTTTATAGGAATGTGGGCTACCAAAGAGATGATAAAATGGTGTTTAAGGGAACTTGTTTCAAGAGTGGTGGAGAAGGTCATAGGGCCTTTGAGTGCAAACAAGGTGGATTGGAAAGAAGAAAAAAAAGAATCATAAGGAAAACTATTGTGGAAGAAGAGGGGTATTTAAATTAGTTAACAATAATCAAGCTTAAAAGGGAGAGACATTGATCATGGGAGAACCTTGTACCATCATGAGAATATGGAGAGCTCTTGGCAAAGAAAGAACCTATTTTGAACCCGATGTCTTGCTAGTGGTAAGGTATGTAAATTTGTTGTTGATGATAGTAGTTCTAAGAGTTTGGAACCTGAGGAAATGGTAAACAAGTTGCAGTTGTAGAGATTGAAAAATTCTAAACCCTATGAGATTGCATGGATAAAAAATGGTCGCAATGTGTTGGTAAGTGAAAAAGTTGTGTTAATATGAAAATAGGAAAATATCATGATGAAGTCTTGCATGATATAATACGTCTGGATGTATGTCATTTTTTTTTGGGTAGACCTTGGAATTATGATAGACAAGATATACATGATGGGAGAAGAAATACATATACTTTTATGGCTAATGGTAGGAAACAAAGATTGATGCCTTTGGAGGAATATTTTAAAGGGAAAATTTGTACCCGTGCTAGAATTTGCATGGTTGATGGAAGAAAATTCTTGGAAGGAATGAGACATGAGAATGTTTTTTTTCTATTATCCCAAAGAAGACTGCAGATATAGATCTGAGCGGTGAAAAACCTGAATAGATAAAGGATATGTTGGATGAGTATGTAAATACGATTTCAGACGATGTACCTAATGGTTTTCCACTAGCAAGGAGTATTATTTATTGCATGGATCTAATTCCTGGAGCTATTTTTCCTAATAAAGAAGCTCATCAGTTAACTCTATCAGAGAATGAAGAGTTGAATAGACAAGTACATGAGTTTTTGTAGAAAGGATTAATTGGAAAAAGTTTGAGTCCTTGTGCAGTACCTGCAATATTGGCACCTAAGAAGGATGGACAGTGTAGGATGTGTATAGATTCTAGAGAAATAAACAATATTACTATAAAGTACCAATTTACTTTACCTAGGATGGATGACATAATGGATTTTCTAAGTGGAGCTAAGTATTTCACAAAGATTGATTTGAAGAGTGGTTATCATTAGATCAGAATAAGAGAAGGTGATGAATGGAAGACTTATTTTAAGACTAAGGAAGGTTTGTATGAGTGGTTAGTAATGCCTTTTGGTTTGTCTAATGCATAAAGTACTTTCATGAGGTTGATGAAAGCAGTATTGAAGGAATTGTTTGGTAAGTTTATCATATTTTATTTGGATGACATTCTGATTTTCAGTAACAAAAAAGAGGAACACCTATTTCATGTAAGGAAATTATTGTAGAGGTTAAGAGAGGAGAAGTTGCTGATAAATTTGAAGAAGTGTACTTTTATGAAGAATGAGATTATATACCTTGGATTTGTAATTTATGCTAAAAGATTGAAGATGGATCCTGAGAAGGTTAGAGAAATTATTGAATGACATGAGCATGAAAGTGTTAGTGAGGTAAGATCATTTCATGGCTTGGAAAATTTTTATGGGAATTTCATTAGGAATTTTAGTTCTGTTTGCAATGCTATGACTGAGATAATGAGGGGAGATGAGAAGGAATTCAAATGGATGCATGGAGCACAAAGAATATTTGATTTGTTGAAGCAAAAGGTAACTAAACAACCTATGTTAGCACTAACAAATTTTAGATGGTATTTCAAGTATAGTGTGATGCTAGTGGAAGTGCCATCGGCGCACTACTGTCTCAAGAAGGTAGACCGGTTGCTTACTTTAGTTAAAATATGAATTATGCAAGGAGAAATTATTTTATTTATCATCAATAATTGTATGCTATTCTTCAATATTTGAAGAAGTGGAGACATTACTTATTGCCTGAGGATTTTGTGTTGTATATTGATCCTTAGGCTATACAATATTTGTATAGTTAGAGTAAGTTGAATCAGAGACATATGGGATGGGTTTAATTCTTACAGAGTTACTCATTTGTGTTGAAGCATAGGAGTGGTAAGTATAATAAAGTTGCTGATTCATTGAGTAGGAGAAGGAATCTTATGACAGAGATGAAGGTGACAGTGCTTGGATTTGATGAATTGAAGACTTTATATAAGGATTATCTTGATTTTGCTAAACCTTGGAAAGATTGTAAGGAACCTTGGGTTACCATTAGGAGTTCTTTTTTGGATTATTTCCTATAGTATGGATTGTTGTTCAAAGGAGATCACTTGTGTATACCAAGAGGATCTATGAGGGAAAGTTTGATTAAGGAGAAAAATTGTGGAGGCTTAGATGGACACTTTTGGATTGATAATACAATGGCAGTTATCAAGGAGCAATATTGTTTGCTACCAATTAATAAGGATGTTAGGAATTTAAGTCAAAAGTGCAGGATTTGTCAAGTTTCTAAAGGGAATAGTCAGAATATTGGATTGTATACACCATTACCTGTACCGGATAAGCCTTGGGAGGATATTAGCATGGATTTTATGCTTGGTTTTCCAAAGACTCATAGAGGTAATGATTCAATATTTGTGGTGGTTTATGGGTTTTCAAAGATAGATTATTTCATTCCTTCTAAGAAGACATCATACACAGTACATATAGCTGATTTATTTTTCAAGGACATTGTCAGATTTTATGGGTTTCCTAAGAGAATTGTTTCTGATAGGGATATTAAGTTTCTTGGATATTTTTGGAGGACACCTTGGAGGAAGCTTCACACAGAATTGCAGTGTAGTTCTACATTTCATCCCCAGAATGATGGATAGACTAAATTTTTTAAAAGGAGTTTGGGTAATATACTGAGATGCTTGGTTGGTGAGAAGGTAGGTAATTGGGATTTGGTTTTGGCACAAGAAGAGTTTTCTTATAATAATTTAATGAATATGAGTACTAGGAGAACACCTTTTGAGATTATTTATTGTTTTCATCCTAAAAGAGTAACATAATTGAAGGATATCAGTGTTGAAGAAAAGAGGAATGCTAGAGCATAACAATTTACCGATCATTTGAAGGATTTGCATGATAGAGTTAAGAAACATTTGGACAACATGAATGATAAGTATAAGGAGAGGGATGACAGGAAGAGGAAACATATGGAGTTTGAAGTTGTGGATGAAGTGATGGCTTTCCTTAGAAAAGGTATATTTCTAGTTGGTACCTATAGTAAGTGGAAGATGAAAAAGTTTGGACCTTGTAGGATTATGAGAAAGTTTAATTCAGGGAATGCTTATGAAGTTGAGTTACCAACGGACATGGACATATCAAGTACATTCAACATAATAGACTTGTATGAATATCATGAATTAGATAGAAATGAGGGAGATGGATGAGATAGAAAATTACAGTATCCTAAGAAGCAGAAGGAGGTGGTTGAACAGATCTTGGATACTAGAATTGGTCAGAGTGCTAGAGGAAAATAATAAGAGGAATATCTTGTTAATTGGAAGAACAGACTAGTTGAGGATTCTTCATGGATTTCTCAATTGGAGTTAAACCATTTGGGTTTTCTTTAATCTTAGAAAAGTGATAGGAAACCCTGGGTTCATTACAATCTTGCATCAACCAAAAACATTTGAGTTTTCAGTTCCTGGTCTTTAGTTGTTGTGTGTCTTGTCTTGGTCATGTTCTGCAAATCCTTAGAAGTTGTAGTCATAGATTCATGTTCTAGAGATCATTATAAATATTTTCCTATGATCACAACTCATTTGGATTATCATGCCTAAAGTTATGCTAGATTCTTTGGCTATGTTTAGAATGTGTTCATATTTTTGCACCGGTCAGTGTTTGGATCCTTGGTTAGATATCCTTGATCGGTGGTGTTGATGGTTCATTTTCCTATGTAGCTATGTGTTTGGTTGACGTAGTTGAATGCTTTCTCCTTGTGATTAATTCATTGGTTAAAGATATTTGATCGAAGGCCAACTGGAGTTAGTTGGTAACACATTTTGTTTCTCTTGGGAAATCTAATCTTGAGGCTAACCTGTTAGGTTGCGGTCATGTATTTAGGTTGGATCTTGGCCCTTTTTTTTGGGATTGAAGCTAGAGATTGAAGGTAGTAAGCTAGGGTTTGAAAAAGGGTTATTTACAGTCATAGGTCAGGAAGGATAATTAGGTTGTCTTTGTAATGATTCCCTGGAATTTGAGCTAGGAATGTGGAATACTATTGCAGAGCTTTGAAATTATTTTACCTATTAATGAAAAGGTTTCATATGTGTTCCATACTCTAGATATGTGTATTTACTTCTTGAAATCTTTGGCTTTCTGCTATGTAACTCTTGCTGCAAGGATGGAATGTTCATTTTATTGGACCCTCCTTCCTTGACTGCATCAAGAGGTGACTAAAGAAATAATTGGAAATATGGTCTTTCCTTCACTAAATATGTAATTGATATAAAATGGGAATGCTTATATAATGAAATTGATCTATTAGAAAAGACACTAAAAAGATGAATAAAATAGACTGATAAAAACTGATATCGAGATGAAATTGATAGAAATAGAAATCAGAAGACACAATATACCTAACCTAGAAAATTTCAATGAAAAATGACAGGAACACAATGAAATTCAATTTTTTCCCAGGAACAGAGTGGGATTCGATGTGTTCCCAACACTTTCGGATGAAATTTTCCTAGAATCTGCAAATGTTCCTGTACTGCCCAGAAAAATTCTGATAGCTCCTTAACCTCTTCCTACACACAAAAAAATGTGGAAAAGGTTGGGAAAAGAGGTTTTCCTTAGTCAAACTCATGTTTAGGAATCAACCTTGAAATATTATAGAAATTGTGTAAAGGAAATAATGTAAAAGGAAAATTGCTGATTTACCTTACATCAACCCTCATGAACGGATGTAGTAATTTCTCAAATCCATGAAGATGCTTGAATGTGCTTTAAATACAAAGAGTTAACCTTGGAATGTAATGTAAGATCAAGGACTCCCTCACAAATGCATAGATCTATGATTTCCACTCCAATATTTAGAATATAGATATTCTTGATCACCACATGCAAAGAAGGAGAGAGAAGGATGAAGGATGGATTTTCTTACTTGATTGAGAATTCCTCTACTTGGATATCATAGGAGAGAAACTTACATAAATTGGATAAGATTTCCTTTTATTTAATGGATCTTGAAGAATTGGAGACTTGGAGATATTGAATCCAAATCCTCAATTGCTCAACTTGATTGATGGATAGATTGCACTTGATTATGATATCATGGATGTATCAACTTATGCAAAATGAGGAGATAGGAGGTCCTTTTATAATAAATCCTTGAATTTAGAATTCAAATTTGATCTAGGTCAACCACAATTAAAAGCCTTGAAGAAGACCTTGACATCGGGCTCCGGGTGAAATCCGGGTCCAAAACCCTAGGAATAGATCACCATTGGCAACGTGTTCCGGGAAAAATTAACTAAAATATGACTAGGAGATTGGAGATAGTGAATAGATGTGGGAAAAGAAGAATAAATTCACAAGTATCAAGAATAACGGACATTCAGACCTCAAAGTGACCTAAATGGGGCCTAATAGGTCCTAAAGACATCCAATAATGGGTGCTAACTTTATATGACTATACACTCGTATAATATGTTTTAATTAAAAATATGAGGTAGTCTTATGTCCTTTTGTTTGATAATATTCAAAATTTTTATTATCATTCCACTATGATGGTTTGACTACTAGCTCCTCTTTTATCTTAGGTAGTCGAATGAAATTTGATTGGATTAATTGTTGCAAAACTGATCAATAGGTTCTCCCAATGATTTGAATTATTTGGGAGGTGCATCTTTAGAACTGAAAGGATTATGTGGTTGATTCTACTAGATCACATTTGTCGCTTGAACTTGTTGTTGAGGTTGATTTTTTATCTGAGTGTTTGTCATTGTCAATCCTTTAAGACTGATATTGGCTGTTGTATTGCTAATTGTACTTGTGTCAACAACACCATCATTTGTACCAATCTTGTTTAGAGACTAGAATTTTCTCTTGTCATTTGAGCTACTCACATTATTTTTGTCTTTATCGACCTTAATTATTTCCTTTCGAATAAGATATTGTTTTATATTTTTTTCCTTTTAATGATCTTTTTGAGGGTAAAAGTACAAACTTGTGTCACACTTTTATAAAGGAAAAGGTTAACACAACTAAAACTATTCATTTTTATGGCATAAATGTGACATTTTTATTTTGAATTTAAAGATGATGTAAGAAAATGAAATGTGTAAAAATTGATGAAGTTTATGCCTATTATCTTTAATTCTTTTAACCAAGAATTGATATATTTTTAAAAATTCTAAAGCCAACTTTTCTATTGCTGAAAAATGTTGAAAACTAGGGGGTCTAGTTCCCACCAAATAACCAAATGTAAATGAAATTTTTTTTTCCACATTTCAACATCCCAAATAGATGACATATATAGCAGTGAATGAAAAATATTTTCAATGTATATTTTCTTCCCTATAACATTTCAAAGTGCGACATACCCAAATTTGACAGTTTTCATCTTCATCCATATTTTCTCTATAAAATGTGACTTAATAAAATCAATATACATTTGCGAAGAAGACTCCTCTAGTGATCCATTTATTTTTAATTTTGTTTAATATGATTCAATATTTTTTTCTTTTTTTTAATCAACCTCTTCCTGAATAGTAGAATACCTACTTGTAATTTTTTTAATTAAAATATATTAAATATAATCAAAACATTCTAAAAATTATATGAACATATTCTTGACTTCAAGCTCTACAAAAGGGTATTTTTAGTTTTTTGAATAAATTGATTTTTGAAAGAGAAATTTATTGCAGAAGTAAGAAGTTTTGTAATTCTAAGGAATTTGGTGATGTGGTTGCCACTTAAAATGCCACATAGATAGCTTTGGTCGAACTAGTTCTAGCTGAAAGACTTCGAGGTGAAACCTTTCTGGCTGGAACACATTCAACCGTAACTTTAAGGATGACTCGCATGGTCCCATTAGCAACCATGCAACAAGAGCCTCATATAAGAGGTATTTTTTTTAAATTGGAAAAAAATCAGAATACAAATTATTTAAATGATTTTTTGCAAAAAATCATATTTTTAAAAAGTTTTTTTTGGATAAAATCTACTTTTGTGATAAGGGACTGCATTTTTCACATAAATTGGGAAAAAGGCTTCGATTTCTTCCAAGTAAGTTGATTTTAAACTTGATTTGTTTTGTTTAAAAAAATAGTAAGATCTGTTAATTTATAAATATTATATATTGTGATGTGGAAATTGTACTTGCAACCAAACTGCACACAACCACTCAATAAGACTTTAGATTAGCATGTTAGTAACAAAATTGAATTGAATTGAAACCACTAACATGATAAAATCATCGTTTTGCTTCCTACATAGAAGATTTACATCAATTTTAACAATTTCTCTCAATCTAAGCATGAATTCATTAGTAAATTAACAATCTAGGATGGAAGATTCATAAGGAAAATGCCTAAAATGCATATAGAATTGCTCAATTATACTCTATTATATCCTAAATGCATGAAATTGAAATAATTTAATTTAAAACCGATGAACTATAACTGATTGAATGTTTGAAGATGACAAATTTGATGATCACTGAGATGCGAAAAGTATTTGAAAGACATTAAATTAGTTAATGTATTGTATTGTCATTGATGTCAACTTAATATGGTATGATTTCTCATACACATATTTCCATATGAAGAGTCAAATTTTTTATCGTTGGTAATCATGTACACCGAGTGACAGTAAACCCCGAGCACAAAAGTTCACATTGTTACCCTACGGACAATATTACTCGAGAAAGCATTACCGAGCTAACTGCAGTTGTCACCGAACATAACTAAAGTTGATGCCCGATCTATCTGTAGTAGTCACCGAGCACAACTAAAGTGTTAACCGATGGGAACTAAAGTTAGGATACGACAAAAAAACTTAGCTGGCAGAGATAATTATAGAGTTAACTGTTTGATTACTTTTTTTTCAACGATCATTGAAAAGATAAAGATAAGAAGGATATTTAAAGCATGTTTTATTCTAGAAAACAAGGAGACTTTTACAGATTAAAACTAAAGAAAGCATGGCAAGCTTTACAGATCAAGAAGTGATCAACGAAGAAAAGAAGAAAGACAAAGAATGGTGAAATCATGTCTATATAAAGAGACAAGTAATTAATTATCAAGATAGGAATGCTACAGAGAGTTCTGGTGAAGATAAGAAGTCTTCATATAGATCTGATCATTAAAGCTGAAGAATAGAGCTAAGAATTTTGTAGACACCAAGAAACAGAGAAGAAAATGCATTCACCAAGAAGAAAGAAGTGGAGCAAAGGAATTGAAGAGAACATTGATTAGAAGAGGTATTATGAGCTTACAATAGATCTAAACATCTGCAAGATTAAGTTGTATTTATGAACATATCATATACTATTTTAGTTTAACCATTGATTCAGAAAATCTCTTGACAGAGTAGGATTTAACCATCCTTTATATATTGAGATACATCCCAAGGACTATTAAAAGGTTTTCATGTTGAAAACATAGTGAATGCTAGGCCAAGTGATAAACTGTTAGTGATAAATCTTCTAACAAGGTCACACTTAACAGTGTGTTTGTAACCTTTAACATGGTTGGCTCTTCACTGAGCTCACTTCACAAGAGTGAAATTTTTGGGTTACTGGTCCCAAGTGGGTTTTCCCCTAATATGGTTTCCATGTTAAAAATCCATGTGTCAAATGTGTATATGGTTCATTGCTTTGATTTTTTTCTTTACACATTTCTAAAATAGGATTGATCGCTAAACACTAAGTTATTTACTGTATTTCGGTAAAGGTTAAGAAAAGATAGATTGCTATTTGGTAAATCTTAAAGAAAGGATAAAAAGTATAAACACCGAGCAGTATATAGATGTTAGATTTACAAAAGGCATACATCTTGTAGGACTGAAGATAACTAGAGGTTTAATATTTGTGCTATAAATTTTTGGGTTGATTTATTGGATTAATTTTTGAGGCCACTGATTCACCCCCCCTCTCAGTTATTCTAACAATTGGTATGAGAGCTTGTGCTTAGAAAGAGAGTTTTAAGAATCAAGCTAAAGATCAAAAGATGAGAAAAAGGGATGTGCCTAAGTTGAATAAGGACAACTTTGCGTCATGGCAAAGAAGGATAAGACTCCACCTATGAGGTACTAGAAATTATGTCACTCAATACTTAGATACTGAATTTGTTTTACCTAATGGACCTTCGACAGTTGATCAATTGAGAGAAAAGCATGAACACAATTATATGATGATAGAACTTGCTTCCTCACTCTCTGATGCTGAATTTGAAGATGTAAAATCATGCACCACTACAAAGAAAATGTGGGACAAATTGAAGCTAGTACATGGAGGAGGTAAAAATGTGCTATTAGCTAAGGCAAAAAGCCTAAGAGGAAGGTTTGATGACCTAAGAATGAAATAAGGAGAAAACATCACTTAGTATAGCTATAGAATCAAAGAGGTTGTTAATGCTATCCAAGGAGTAGGAGGTTTACTTGAAGAAGAGACAATGGTAAGTAAAATTCTAAGAACCTTACTGCCTGTTTATGCTATTAGAGTATCTGCTATACAAGAAATGAGAGTAGTAGAAAATACAAATGTTACTCTAGATATTTTGATTGGTAGACTTATTTCATTTGAGATGAATAACTTTGACAACAGTTCCTTACCAACTATTGAGTCTGCATTCAAATCTTCTTTGAAAATAAGTAAATCAAGTCATAAACACATTAAGAGAAATGATAGTGAAAGTGATAGTGATGACCAAGAACTTGATGAGATTGAAGCACTAATGGCTAGAAGATTGCAGAGAGGAAACGGTAGATACAAAGGTAAATTACCATTGGTATGTTTTAGTTGTAAAGAGATTGGACACTTTTCTGCTAGATGTCCTAACAAAAGAAATGAAGTTTGACAGAGGTGATGACCGATATTACTGAAGCAACCAAAAATATGATAGAAGTGACAACTAAGACTACAAGGACAAAAGAAAGAAATATTGTTACCTGGCTGAGAACAAAGCTGAAAATACTGACACCAAATCTGATGAATATATTGAGGTGGTATTTGTTTCTATGAAGGATGATTCAGACGAAGATGAAAGGTATGTTGAAACTACACTCATATATAAGGTTAGTAAGAATGATTTCTGGATTATTGATAATGGTTGTACTCACCACATGACTGGAGATAAATAAAATTTTGAAACTTTTGAGTACTATAATGGTGGATCAATTAGAACGGGTAGTTACTGACCTTGTCTGATTCAAGGTAAAGGAACCATAATGTTAAATAATCTGATCATATGTGAAAATGCATATTGGGTGAAAGGACTTAACTATAATATATTGAGTGTTTCACAGCTGAATAACACAGGACACTGAGTTGCATTTGAAAAAAAAAAGGCAAAGATCTTTAATGAATTAGGAAGGTTGATCGGAACTGGTGAATAGACAAAAGGTAACCTATTCTATCTTGATAATATCAATACCATTTGTTTATTTTCTAGAAACGAAGACATATGGTTGTAGCATAAAAGGTTATGTCATGTGAAATTTGACAACATGGTTAGGATAAGCAATAAAAGGAAAGTAAGAGGCTTACTGAGCATGTCAAAGCCCAACCATGTCATGTGTAAGAATTGTCAAAAAGGTAAAATGACAAAGTCTAGTTTCAAGAGAAAAACCTACACATCTAATGATATTCTAGAGCTAGTCCATACTGACCTATGTGGACCAATGAGAATAAAGAGCTACTATGGTGATAGATACTTCATTCTATTTGTAGATGATTATTCTAGAATGATGACTGTTATGTTCTTAAAAGAGAAATCATAAGCATTCAAGATGTTTAAATGGTATAAAGCTAAAGTGGAAAAACAAAGTGGAAAGGAACTAAAATGTCTAAGATCAGATAGAGGAGGAGAATCTATTTCTGATGAATTCACTAACTTTTTTAATAAGCATGGAATTCAAAGACAAGTTTCTGCACCAAGAACACCACCATAAAATGAGATTGCTGAAAGAAGGAACAAATCCATTGTTGATTGTGCCAAAACACTGATGATTGAGAAAGGCATCACACAAACATTCTGGAGAGAATCTATCAGTACTACTGTCTACACATTCAACTGAGTTCAATTGAAGAAAGACGCCAATAAGACACCTTATGAGATATGGTATGAATATACACCCAATTTAAGTTACTTCAGAATTTTTGGAAGTCAATGTTATATTTTGAAAGATGATAGAAATGGAAAGCTTGACTCCAAAGGTGAAGAAGGAATATTTCTAGGGTATTCTACCAAAAGCAAGGCTTATAAATG
>MU225631.1:1058985-1091207 GCA_018584345.1 Thuja plicata | reverse complement strand
CAGCTCTTGAAGATCTTGATAGATCTGAAAAAGAAAATGAAGAACTTAGACTGAAATTTGATGGCTCACAAATGCTTATCAAGAAATTAAGAAAAGATTTGAAAGATTGTTCTACAAGTGACTTAGGGAAAATGATCAAAAATATCAATGAAGAAAATATGTCTTTGAAAGAAAAAGTTGAGAATCTAGATGAACAACTCACAGACAACCAAATTGCTATTGAAGAAAATATCGAAGAAAGCAAACAACTAGATGATGAACGCTTGAAAGAAAAAATGAAAGTTCTAGAATTGGAAAACATAAAAAGGAAGTTGGAATCTAAATTAACAAAAGCAAAGGATAAGATTGATAAAATCCATGCAAGTTCTGATTCACTTCAATCTTAGCTCAATGCACAAAAGAAAAAAGGTGACACTACTGGTCTTGCATTCAATATAACACAAACTAAAGTCAATTCATTACAAGAAAGAGATAAACCTCATGAAGCACTTTCAGAAGAAAGGAAAGTTGAAAATGTTGAAGAGATTAAAGCAAATCTACCAAAAAGGGAAATTAAGCAAGTTAACAGAACTTGTTATGCATGCAACAAACAAGGTCATTTGGCAAGAGATTGCAAAAAGGTAAGACCCTTCAATGGTTATTGTTTCTCTTGTAAAAAATTTGGTCATAGGGCTATACATTGCATAACTCAGTCACAGCAGAATCAAAGAAGAATGAATCAAAACAATCAAAGAAATCAACCTCAAAGGAATTTGTAGAACACTACATGTTAGATATGTAACTACAATGGACACACAACAAAGAAATGCAACATGATGAACAAAAGCATCAGACCTCCTATCATTTGTCACACATGTGGAAAGGTAGGACACATCTCAAAGTTTTGTAGATCCAAAACTCAGAAGCAAGATAAACCTAAGAAATCACTATTTGAAGAAAAAGGAGAAGTAAAGTTTGTTGAAGCAAAATTTGGGTTGAAGTAAAGAAGGACAATGATGTTGAAAAAGTAGTTGATGCATCCACAGTGGACGCACCCTCTACTTCTGCTTAAATAGACCTTCTTGGTCTTAGGGGGAGCTATTCTAGCTCAAGACCCCTATGCGATTGGTATACTCACCTCTGAGTATGCGCCTATGAAATCATGGTTACAAGAACATAATATTTCTATGTGCATGCACGCATTGTCTAAAATGCATCAGGATCAAAGTTTCAAAATCTCTAGGTAATTTGCGTACGGTTGCAAACATTAAATGCAGTAGATTGTATAAAAGAAAGAAAGTATTCGATCTTCTTCACACTTTCATTCAAAGAGCACATAATTTGGAGAGAATTGGAGCACTAGACATCGAGGCACGAAGGCATAATAGATTTTTCAGTTGAGAAAATGGATAAGAAGTTTGGAATGAAACCCTAGCAGTCGCGCTGTTTTGGAATTTTGTGAAACCCTACTTAAGAAAATTCCAAGTAAGTATGGTGACTCCAGCTATGTTTGATATAGCAGAGAGGAAGAGATTTGTATTCAAGAAACATCCAGTCAAATCCATACTAGATGATGTGGAAGGGGATTTCCCCAAAACCCCACTAGGTTTTGTTCACATGGAAGATATCCATGTGTATATTTACTATAAGAAGGAAACAATAGGAGATGTCAAAATAGAAACTCATATGGCATCAATGATGAAACCTGACTACACATTCAAAGATGAATTTGCACACTTGATTGATAACCCTATCTTTGAGTATTCTAATGGGCATGAGTTTGATGAGCCTGAATGGGTAAAGATTTTGTTGAGCAGAATACATAATGATCTTTACTGGATTGGTGAGGTCCCGGTGCGTATCACTATAGACCTAATTCATGAATTAACCAGACTTCCCAAGACTAGACCACTCTTTCGCACTGGCAAGGATGTCAAAAAGAAGATTGAACAAGTTTGTCTATCCAGAAGTGACAAGCGTGGAATGAGAGTTGACCCTATCAAAGAAGATGACATAAAACTTCTGACAATGATACTCGGGTATATGTTCCAGCAAGCTAGCAGATTGAACAGTGTCTTTGCAGCAACAGTCCTAGCAGCTATTAGAATGGTGAAGGATAACACTCAATACAACTTATGTGAGATCTTGTGCGGTCAATTGATTGACAACATCTGAATAATCAAATATGACAGGAGCAAGACATTCAGGTTTGGGTCTCTGATCATCTACTTGTATTTCCATATAGTTGGAAAGGTTGCAAACCTTTACTTAGACTGGAGAAAACCCACAATGTCTCAGATATCACTCAAGGTCACATTAGAGAGTAGTGCAAGGGATGCCATGGATATGGATATAAAGACATTTAGGATCAAAATGCAGAATAGGTACAGATTATCTGAGAAGATAGTTGACAAATACAAGGATACCATATGTTTCATGGTAGAAACATATTGCACATGCATGGAGGTAGTTTAACCTAGAACCAAATGGATTCATCCTCTTGGTTATGAAGTGGAAGAATATGTGCTAGAAGGATATGCACAAGTTCTATTGTCAGTACCCAAAGATCCTAATGAGCCTAGATGGGGCACTTATAGAGAGAAGACCAATGAAGTGGATACTATCTTACACAGTGCTGATAATAAAAGGAAAGCATCCAGAATTACATCTAACATTCTGAAAGTTCATGGAATCACTCAAGAAGATCTCGACAAAGAAAGAGATGCCAAGATAGCAAAAGAACTTGAGAAAGCTGAACAAATCTAGAAGAAGAAGAAAGTAGAGAGCACCTCTGCACCCTCTACCACCATTGACTTAGATTCATCTCCATTGACTACACCAAGCAAGAAGACTAGAGGAAGAAAATAGGCACCTACAAATCACCCATCCTTAAGGAACACTCGGAGAAAATCTAAGATTACTCAAGCTCCTCCTGAGGTAGGATTTAGACCTAGTCTAAATGTTTTGAGGAATAGGATTTTTAATGAAGGAAGATTAGATACACTTTCTAAAGTCTATGAAAAGTATCAAGAAATTGATAAAACTGAGATACACTCTATGATCATATCTCATATGATCAAGTTCAAGAAGACAATTCTTGAACTCAAGACAGTGATACCGAATCAGTTATGGAATTTATTAGAGATCATGAAAAGACATGCAATTGAGGAAGATACAAGGATAAGAGAAGAAACATTGGATACTCTTCTTCCTGTATTCTTACATGATGAGAAGGCTATATTATTAGATCTTGTGAAGCCTCATCTCCCAACTAAGACAAGGACCCTATAAATTATGAACAAGGAGTATGACCAGATAGGTAAGGAGACTGAAGAGGCATATGCACAAGTCTTTATGGATAGACACATGTATCCACCAATGGTGCCTACAGAAAAAGTTACTCCAGCTCCTCCCAAACAGGCTAAAAAACCAATAATTCAGATTGCGCCTATGACAGGTCCAGAGGTCTCAGCACCCATAGTGACAATAACTTTTGATATAGATAAAGACTCAGAAGACACTATAGTAGTTGCCAATGTCAAGATATCCATGACTGCATCTGAAAAAGATATGGACAAAGTTGATAAGGCATTTGTAAGCACTGAAGAAATGTGCACTAATGATACCTCTGCACAACAAGATGAAGTTCCCATCAATGATCAAATTGACATAAATGAAGATGCTCAAGATGATACTCAAGGTGATAAGACACCAATAAAAGAGAAACCAGTAAAGTTTGAATGCATGGATACCAGTCAAAACACTATATTCTCACCATCCACTCAACCATCTACCTCATTGTTGTCAAGGTTAACTCTTGATTTAGCAAGTTTGGATGCATGGGGAGAAGAAGACCTAATCAAAATTAGCGTACTTTCTATGGAAAAACCAAAGGAAAAACAAGTGATGAGGAACCCTCACTTTTTGGAAACAGTGAAAATCTTGAATGAATTAGTGCCTTCTGATAAAAAATTAGCCAAAGTCCAATCAGTTGAAGATGTGGACAACATTTTGTCAAACTTCAAATTACACTTTATAAGCCTAGTAGACTCTTCTACTAAGATTGCAAAAGATGAATACAAGAAGGATAGACTGAATGATTTGGTAAATAACTTTACCTTAGACTTGAACTCCTTAAAGATTGGGCAATCTATATTGAAGGAATTGGTAGATAAAGGAAAGAGAGTCATAGAAAACTGTATGGAGAGAGTGAAGCTCACCTCTGAGCACACCAAAAAGGTAGAAGAGGTAGGATTAATGATAGATAGCATAAGAAAATCATTTGAAACTTCCATGCAAGACATGAACATATGTAACAATGTCTACCAAGGGCAGTAAGATAAAATTGAGAAAGAAAAGTTAGAAATCAGCAAGATAAGGGTAAGGCAAACCCAGTTAAGAAATGCACTTGCGCCATCCTTAGCAGTCCTCAATGAGAACATCAAATAGATTGATGCCACTATTGTGACATATGATCAAGGTCCCTGCATGGATTTGATAAAAATGGAGAAGCTGACATATGCATTGTGCGTGCATCTACAAATAGTTGATGCTATGAAATTATTTTGGTAGAAAGAGATCCAATCTCTTAAAATTGCGTACCCTGAAATGTATATGGAGTAAGTATATAGTGGAATTACAAGATTTTGTACACCTTTGTCATTAATGTTAAAAGGGAGTAATATATAATGTGTATATGTGGAGAAGTATATGTATATATGAATGTGTATATGCGGAGAAGTATATGTATATATGATGTTATGCATTCACTTTTTGTGTTAAGTCATTTTGAGTAACTTGACTACATTCCTTTGTTGCCATAAATGAAAAATGGGGAGATTTTTGGAAAGTTGACTACCTGAGGATGTATGACTCATTTTGTGTTGTCATCATGGCAACAAAGTCATGTTTAGTCTCTATCTTAAAAGACAAAATGATGAAGTAAGGAAAATAGGGCAGACAGAGAAACTCAGTGATCAGCACATCAGCGCACGTGCGAGAGATTGATTCAACATATGTGCATTTAGATATAAGTTGTATGACATGTGTACATGTGACATCCAGACATGCATAGTATGAAACTACAGTACAAAAAAGTTACAAGCAGATCAATAGACCAGCAGTCCAGGAGACAGAGCATGGAAGCTGACTAAGTGTTTTAATCATCGTGTGTTATTTTATAATGTAATGGATAAGTGCCTTTGGTTATATGATTGTAATGATGTAATTAACATTGTAGTAAAGACGCTTGAGCCGACTTCTTTGGAAGCATTGTATATTTTGTTTTAGGGTTGACTAATGTTTTATTTTTGGGTCGCGCCTATTCAGATTTGAATATATAAGTATGTAATGTAAATATATGATAGAAGTGTCAATTATTATGTAAGAGGAAGATACATAGGGATAGTACTATGAAGTTAGTATATGATATTTCTCTTTGAGAGAGTAAGAGCATTCATGCATACACGAAACTGATCAGACAATAGTGTCATCACAACAGTTCATTTTGATATAGTGCATATCATCTTTCAGAAGGTTGTAGCCTTCATCTTATTGGGTAGTGAGCCATATACCTTTAACAGGGTTTTGTGAAATAATCCTAACAGGGTTTGACCTTTAACCAGGTCATTATACTCATATTGTAAAGACTGCTTCTAACAGGACAAAGGAACTCTCACAAGTTCATTATACTTAGTACAATATTTGTGGGTACTAATTCCCACTAAGGTTTTTCTCTGATCAAGGTTTCCCCATAATCATATCGTGTGTTATGAGTTGTTATGTTAAGCTTCATTCTATGTATGTTTGATTTATGTTTAAGTTGTTGAAAAGTAATTAATAGACAAACACTGATTCACCCCCCCTCTCAGTGTTTCTAACATTTTTAACGTGGAAACCCTATTAAGGTAAAAACCACTGGGACTAGTACCCCAAATTTTCACTCTTCTGAAGTGAGCTCGGTTAAGAGCCAACCCTGTTAAAGGTTACAAACACACTGTTAGGTGTGACCTTGTTAGAGGATTTATAAGATAGTTTATCACTTAGTATCTGGCATCTAATGCTACCATCCTTGATCAAGCACTCACTTGGCCTGTCAATAGGTATCGAGCATATCCAATGCTACTTTCTATGATCAAAATTTTTGATATTCCTTGGGATTTATCTCAGTTACAAAAGAATTTTAAGTCCTGCTCAGTTAAGTGACTTGATACTTCAATGATTAAACTGAAACAATAAATTAATCTTTTCACATATACAACTTGAATTGTAGATTTTTAGATCTATTGTAATTACATTACCTTTCTGATCAATGTTATCAATTTATTAGCTTTTCTCCACACTGTTATGCTCTGTGATGCTGTATCACTATTCGTCGATGTCTGCAAAAATTAGCTCTTTGCTCAGCTTGACTGATCAGGTCTGAATGAAGGCTTTCTTCTCCTTCAAAATTTCTTCAGCATTTATTCTCTTGTCACTCCCCTTCACCACTTTCATAATGAATTAGGTTGTCTCTTTATAGACATGATATCACTGTTTCTAGGTTCTTGATTTTCTTGATCTTGGCGTGATCCACAATTCTTGCCAATTAGATTTAAAGTAAAACTCTAGTTTTATCTTGTATAGATCTTCTTTCCAACTGGACAAATTAGCTTTAAATCCTTTACTTATCTCTGACTTTATCTTGTCGATTAAAAAAATGATAAGTATCAGTTAAGTATATTTTTAAATCTTGACAATTAAGCATTTTGTCATTTCTAAACTCTTTGTTCTATCGATCAATACTTTAGTTAGTCATCAGTGATAACTGAATATTCTATCAGTGTGACTTCAGTTGTCTTTAGGATCTCCATCCGTTAGGAAATACTGTAATTGTGTCCGTCAGGTTACACTACACTTTGCTCGTCGGGAAACACTATGACTTTTCTCATCGGTAATGCTTCACATTTGCTCGTTGGTAAACACTGTGACTTTTTTCTTTTAATCTGACCATCGATGTGCACTCCATTGGTGTATACAGTCACTTTGTGAATACTTGACTTATATGCATTACTAATAGTGTAGCCTTTGATTCATCAGTTGTTTGAAGTCTTTGGCAATATGTCAATGACCATACAAATTATATCAAGTTGACATCATTGACAATACAATACATTAACTCATTTAATGTCTTGCATAAACTTTCTATGACTTGGTGATCATCAACTTAACATCTTCAAACATTCAATCAATTATAGTTCATCAATCTCTCCCTTTGGAATTGATGGAAACACACTACATTATCAAACTATATTACTGTTAATACAATATGAAATATAACAGTTTAAGTTCATGAAACTACCAATCTTATGTACTATAACCGATACAAATATCTGGTCCTCAGTAAGTTCATATAACTTAGATATGATTCTTGCAGCTTTCTCTCTGTCTTCAATCCCTTTACTCAATATATTTAGAATGTTTCTTTTTTTGATGTGATGTGTTCTTCTCTTGTGTCAAAACCTCTCCCTTTCACTTTTCTCTCACCTTTTGATGTCTCTTGTCAGCAATTCTCTCCCTTTGTATGTACTCTCCCTTTCTGGTTACATCTCTCCCTTTGGATACATGTGATGGATATAATCTCTCCTAATATAATCTCTCCCTAAGGTGATAATGGATATAATCTCTCCCTTTGATAGAAATACCAAAAAAATATTTTGGTAGTAATGCCAAACAAATCCTTTCTATCCATAATATACTCCTTGAATTTCCCAATCCATCAACAATACAAAAACTCTGGTGCTCAGAGTAGATAAATACCTTGTCATGTATAGATTTATCTTTGAATTCCATTTCTCTGCTTGCATCAACATGAATGATATTATGATAATATGTAGGCTGATACAACTTTCTAGTCATCTTACTGACCAGTAGACAAAGGTGTGACCCCTAGTCTCTTTCTCAAGTATTCAAATGCATCCTTGGGCACTGGATTGGTGAAGATATCAGCTAATTGTTCCTTTGATTGCACATACTCAAGTGTCAACTCCTTTTCTTGAACTTGTTCTCTCAAATAATGATACTTGATAGAAATATGCTTTTTCTTAGCATGCATGACTGGATTCTTGGAAATGTTTATTGCACTGGTATTATTACAATAGACAATTACTAGCTCAAGAATTTTCATATGCATACCTTCCTATAACTGTTTGATCCATGCAATATTTGAGCAGTTTGGAGCAGCAAAAACATACTCTTCTTCTATAGTAGACTAAGAGATGCCTCCTTGCTTCTTGCTAATCCATGTGACAAGTCTGTCACCCATAAAGAATGCCCCTCCAGTTGTGCTCTTTCGGTCATCAATATTTCCAACCTAATCAGTGTCGGTAAAGACCTTAAGTTCAAATTTGCCTCCTCTTCTATACCATAAGCCATATTCGTTGGTATTCTTCAGATATCTTAGGATTCTTTTCACAACTGTCATATGTGATTGCCTGGGATTAGCAGAAAATCTTGCAACTATTCCTACTGCATGTGTAATATCTGGTCTAGTATGTATAACATACATGAGTTTTCCAATCATTGATCTGTACAAAGTCTAATTTACCTTTGATGACTTGTCCTCCCTTGTCAGCTTACATCCAGTTTTCATCAGTGTTCCAACTAGTTTGGAATCTTCCATCTTGAATATTTTTAGTACTTGCTTGATGTATTTGTATTGAGTAATGAAAATACCTTCATCTTGTTGCATGAACTGTAGACCAAGAAAGAACTTGATCTCTCCAAACATAGACATCTCCAAATATTTTTTCCTTTCATTTGCAAATTATTTACATAGCATATCATTGCCTCCAAATATGATGTCATCAAAAAAATCTAAGCAATCAAAATGTTAGCATCAGTATCTTACTTCAAATAAAGATTATTGTTTTCACTAGTCCTTACAAATCCAATACTTATGAGATAGGAGTGAAGTATTTCATACTAGGCTCAGGGTTCTTGTTTCAATCCATATAGGGCTTTGTGTAGTCTACATACCATGTCCCTTTTGTATGGATCATCAAACCCTTTTGGTTTCTCAATGTATACCTCTTCCTCAATAATTCTATTTAGGAATGTAGACTTGACATCCATTTGGTATACCTTGAATCCTTTACATGCAGCATAAGAAAGTAATATTCTCACTCCTTCTAGCCTAGAAATGGGTGCAAAGGTCTCTCCATATTCAATCCCTTCTTCTGGTGCATACCCCTTGCATACTAGTCTTGATTTTTTTCTGGTGACTTCTCCATTATCATTCAATTTATTCCTGAATATCCATTTTGTATCGATGACATTCTTTTCATCTAGTCTTGGTACAAGTGGCCATGTCTTGTTTTTCTCAATCTGCTCAATTTCCTCATTCATAGCACTAATCCATTCATCATTATCAAGTGCAGCATTAACAGATTTTGGCTCAAAATCACAAATAAGACATCTTGTGTTTAGAAACTTACTTCTAGTTCTCATACCAGTCTTCTTGTCTCCAATGATCTAGTTCTATGGATGGTTCCTTCTGACATATCTAGAAAGTACAGGTTCAAATTTTTTTCTATTAGCTTGATCATCAATTTTTCCTTCATTCTGATCTCCATCACTTTATACATCATCTTGAGAAATATCCTGATTGTTGGTATTTTTAGCCTGATGATCAGGTGCAATAATCTATTTCTCAGGAGCTATACATTGTTGGTCAGGTAGAGTGTCAGGTTCTTCATTATAAACAAACCTATTCTAGTCCTTTGGTTCTTTTATGCTTTCCTTTTCATTCTTCTATGCAAATTCAACTGTCTTTACATTTGCACTTTCAACAATTTTTTTAGAGGCTTTATTTAGACATTTATAAGCCTTTCTCTTGGTGGAATACCCTAGAAATATTCCTTCATCCACTCTTGGATTCAAGCTTTCCATTTCTATCATCTTTTAAAATATAACATTGACTACCAAAAATTTTGAAGTAACTTACATTGGGTGTGTATCCATACCATAGCTGATAAGGTGTCTTCTTGGTGCCTTTCTTCAATTGTACTCTATTCAATGTGTAAAAATTAGTACTGACAGCTTCCCTCCAGAAGATTTGGGTGATGCCTTTTTCTATCATCAATGTCCTTGCACAACCAACAATGGATCTGTTCCTTCTTTCAGCAATTCCATTTTGCTGTGGTGTTCTTGGTGCTGAGACTTGTCTTATGATTCCATGCTCATTAAAAAATTTAGTGAATTCATCTAAAATAAATTCCACTCCTCTATCTGACCTTAAGCATTTCAATTATTTACCACTTTGTTTTTCTACCATTACTGTGTACCATTTAAACATCTTGAATGCTTCAGATTTATCTTTTAGAAATATTACTCTCATAATTCTAGAGTAATAATCAACAAAGAGAATAAAATATCTATCACCATAATAACTCTTTGTCTTCATGGGTCCACATAGATTAGTATGAAATAATTCTAGAATGACATCAGATGTATGGGTTTTTCTTTTGAAACTATACTTTGTCATCTTACCTTTTTGACAGTTTTTGCACATGATATTGTTTGACTTAATCATTGTCGGTAAGCCTCTTACATTTCTCTTTCTTCTTATCTTTATCATGTTGTCAAAGTTTACATGACACAATATTTTGTGCCATAACCATATATCTTCATTTCTAGCCATTAAGAAAGTGGTGTTAGTATCATTCAGATAGAATACGTTACCTTTTGTCTTCTCACCTGTACCAATGAGACTTCCTGATTTATTGAATATCTTTGCCTTATTATTCTCAAATGCTACTCTGTGACCTGAATTATTCAACTAAGAAACACTCAATAGATTATAATTAAATCCTTTCACCAAATAAGTATTTTCACATTTTATCAGGTTATTCAACATTATAGTTCATTTACCTTCAACTAAACAAGGTGTGTCATTACCCATTCTTATTGAACAACCATTATAGTATTCACAAGTCTCAAAATTTTGTTTGTCACTGGTCATATGGTGAGTGCAACCACTATCTATGATCCAAACATTATTTTTACTAACTTTAGATATGAGTGTAGTTTCTACATACCTTTCTTCATCATCATCTGAATCATCTTTTACTGCCACAAGCACCATCTTGATATCTTCATCCAATTCGGTGTTAGTATCTTCATCTTTCTATTTAGCTAGGTAACTGGATTTCTTTCCTTTGTCCTTGTAGTCTTGGGTATCTCTTCTCTCTGATTTTTAGTTTCTTCTATAATCACCTTTGTCATACTTGTTTTCAAATGACCTATCATTACTTCTATCATCTTTTCCTCTTTCAGGACATCTTGCAACAAAGTGTCCAATCTCTTTACAATTTAAACAAACAAGTGGTAATTTACCTTTGTGTTTACCTTTGCCTCTCTTCATTATTCTAGCCATAAGTGCTTCAATTTCATCAAGATCTTGTTCTTCACTTTCACTATCACTATCTTTTCTCATAGTGTGTTTATGACTTGATTTACTTATTCTTAAAGAAGATTTGAACGCAAACTCTATGTTTTGTAAGACACTATTATCAAAATTATTCATCTCAAATGAAATAAGTCTTTCAATCAAATTATCTAGAGTAACATTTCTATTTTCTATTTCTCTCATTTCTTGTATGGTAGATACTCTAATAGCATAAGTTGGTAGTAAGGTTCTTAGAATTTTACTTACCATTTTATCTTCATCTAGTACACCTCCAACTCCTCGGATAGGATTGACTACCTGTTTGATTCTTGTGCTGTACTGTGTGATGTTTTCACCTTCTTTCATTCTAAGATCATCAAACTTTCCTCTAAGGATTTTTTCCTTGGATCTCAAAATATTTTTATCACCACCATGTACAAGCTTCAATTTGTCCCACATGTGCTTTGAAGTTGTGCATGCTTTGACATCTTCAAATTTAGCATCGGAGAGTGATGAAGAAAGCTCTATCATCATGCAATTGTGCTCATGCTTCTCTCTCATTTTTCAATTGTGGGTGCTCCTATGGGAAACACATATCCAGTATCTAAGTATTGAGTAACATCATTTCCAATACCTGATAAGTGGAGTCTTTTTCTACTTTGCCATGAAGCAAAGTTGTCTTTGTTCAACTTGGGCACATCTCATCTATTCATCTTGTGATCTTTAGCTTAAGTCTTGAAACCTTCCTTCTAAGCACACAAGCTCTGATACCAATTGTTAGTAATAACTAAGAGGAGGGGGGGTGAATCAGTGGCCTCAAATATTATCCTTAAATAAACCCTTAAAACTTAGTACCTCAAATTTATACCTCTAGTTATCTTTAGTCCTATAAGATACATGCCTTGAAATAATTTTATCAAATTTCTACTTGTCGAAATGCTTTGTAAAACCTTTTTTTGTATGTTTATCGATAATAAGTCTTTCTATTTACCAAAACAGAGTAAATAACTAGTGTATACCAATCAATCCAGATTTACTTAACTGAAATGCAAAACAATAAAGTAATGACTCAAAGACACATTAACACATGTATTTTTAACGTGGAAACCCTATTAAGAGTAAAACCACTTGGACCAGTACCCCAAATTTTAACTCTTCTGAAGTGAGCTCGGTTAAGAGCCAACCCTATTAAAGGTTACAAACACACTGTTAGGTGTGACCTTGTTAGAGGATTTAAAAGATATTTTTTCACTTAGTATCAGACATCTAATGCTACCATCCTTCATCAAACACTCACTTGGTCTGTCAATAGGTATCAAGTATATCCAATGCTACTTTCTATGATCAAAATTTTTGATACTCCTTGGGATGTGTCTCAATTAAAAAAGTCTTTTAACTCCTGCTCGGTTAAGAGACTTAATGCTTCAATGGTTAAGCTGAAACAGTAAATTGATCTGTTCACATATACAACTTGAATTGCAGATTTTTAGATCTATTGTAAGTACATTACCTTTCTGATCAATGTTATCAATTCAATACCTTTTCTCCACACTGATCTTCTTTGTGATGCTTTATCACTATTCATCGGTGTCTATAGAATTTAGCTCTTTCCTCAGCTTGATTGATCAGGTCTGAATGAAGAATTTCTTCTCCTTCAAAATTTCTTTAGCATCTATTCTCTTGTCACTCCCCTTCACCACTTTCATAATGAATTAGATTTCTCTTTATAGACATGATATCACCATTTCTAGGTTCTTGATTTTCTTGATCTTGGTGTGATCCACAATTCTCACAAATTAGATTTAAAGAAAAAATTGAGTTTTATCTTGTAGAGATATTCTTTCCAACTGGACAAAGAAACTTTAAATCCTTTACTTATCTCTGGCTTTATCTTGTCGATTAAAACAATGATAAGTATCAGTTAAGTCTATTTTTTAGCTCTTGACGGCTAAGCATTTTGTTGTTTATGAACTGTCTATTCTGTCAGTCAATACTTTATTTAGTCATCAGTGATAACTGACTATTCCATTGGTGTGACTTCAGCTGTGTTAGGATCTTCGTCTGTCGGACAACACTGTAATTCTATCCTTCGGGTTGCACTATGCTTTGCTCATTGGGAAACACTGTAACTTTGCTCATCGGTAATGCTGTGCATTTTCTCATCAGGTAACACTGTGACTTTGCTCTTTTACTCTGACCGTATAGGTGTGCACTTTGTTGGTGTATATATTCACTTTGTGAATACTTGACTTATATGCATTACTGATAGCATGGCCTTTGATTCATCGGTTCTTTGAATTCTTTGTCAGTATGTCCATGACCATACAGATTATATCAAGTTGACATCAATGACAATACAATACATTAACTGACTTAATTTCTTGCATAAACTTTCTATGACTTGGTGATCATCAACTTAACATCTTCAAACATTTAGTCAGTTATAGCTCAACAGATTGATGGATGGAGGAAGGATTCAATAACTAGTATGAACAAACTAGTCTCAATAACCTCCCAAGACGATTATTTTGAACTAAGAGATGAGATGCAATGCAATATTTCAAACAAGGTTCATTTACCAAATTTATCCTAACATGTAATAGCTAAGTGAATCAATAAAGAACCAAGAGCATGAAATCAAACTATGAGATTCTAGAGCTTAATGAGCATGATAACAATGCACAAATGAGAGATGAAATGCAAGAGGAAAGGCATCCTATTTATAGATTTTTGGAGGGAAGAGAAGGGATTGGATGAGGTGGCACCCATGTGGCATCCACATAGGAGCCACATAAGGGACACATAGGCTTAGAGGAGAGGTCAATTTGAGAAATAAATGCTTTATGAGGATCAGGGTTTCTCAAGGTTTAGCAAGTGGGGTAGGTAGGAGTACCTAGTAGGCTTCTAGATTGAATTAGTAGGTTTCTAGGTTGGGTTTAGATTATCATTCAAATTAGATCTGAATTAATCATAGTTTAGAAATATTAGGGGTATGAGGGGATTTTAATAAATATGAATTTGTTAAAAGGGGTTATTTTGTGAGGCAAATGTGTTTAAATTGAATACATTGGGATAGTATTTAGATTGTATTTAAATACTTAGAAGGGGAATTATTTAATTGATTAATCTAAATAGTTAGATGAATATACAAGAAATCTTAATTTTATTAATATTTTGGACATCTACACTAAGCTATCATTCCTTTCACAGCTATTCCAAATAAATGCTCATTTTGATATCAAATCAATCTTTGCACGTCAGGATGCATCCTTCCTGCGTCAGATTATCAATCCTCCATCACACAATCCTGTTCATGGAAAGAACTTGGGAGTGAATGATTGCTTGGTCATGATGCCTTTTTTTATGTTATCTTTGTGTTTCAGTAGACCCTACCCACAATTTTCTTGATCTTCAATATCTTGGTGTATCTTGGGTGGTGTATATTGGAATACATGTCATTTGTGTTATGATATTCTTGTGATATTATTAGTGAATTTTTGTTGGATATACAATTATGATTATGCATGCATCACTAGAGGTAGGATTTGAACATATACCACCAAATCCCTAAACAAGATTTAGGTGTGCTAAACCTCCACATGAATGCCATTTCATTAGTCCCATCATGACTAAAACTCTACATCTACGTTCCTAAATATGTCTACTTGTCTGAGAGTCTAGTCCACGCAAAGGAACGATGTCATTTGTGTTTCCTAACACACCATGCATACTTCCTTTTGCAATATTAAACTAGGGTGTTGTCTCTGACATAAACACAATATAACCCCACGAAAATCATTTACATATGATGCATTTAAGTTAGGATCATATTGCATTTTACCTTTGGTAAGGTTCCTATTTATTTCCTCCCTCCTAAAGATAACTGAATTATCCTATCAGTTATGATTGATACACACAAAACAATGTCTCATTTGGAGTCATCATTTAGGTACATGGTTAGTTGCATTTACTTAGGACACTAAGGTCATTTTGTTCATTATATTAGTTGTATTATTGTGTTGTTAACGAGTTTAATTATTCACTTCAAATTCAATGCACTAGCTATATGGTAATATTCATTTTAGGTGCATTTCATCAAAATCCTTTAGATGCATTTAATATTTTAGGTTCATTATATGCATTATCCATTTATTATCTATAGCATTAATCATTAAAATCCATTTACACTACCTTCCATTATGTATTGCATTAATCATCAAAATCCATTATGTATTTCATTAATCATTATCATCCATTACCATTGATTGAAAATTCATTGTATAAATCACATATATACATAATCATTGTCCATCTCATACATCCATCACATGATACATCTATAATTAAAACAAGTCATACATCCTAACATATGCATATATCCATGTATCCCTGGCTCAAAAACATGTTAGGACCATCATATAGTACAATATAAAAACACATTCTGCATCACACACGTCAATAACAAAATCATAACACTTTTAATTATACATATACATATTGGAATAAAAATCACACACATCATATAGGACCATCAAAATCATGTATATATGATCATGAAATAATAAAGTGTCCAAGGTCTATAAATACATTAGAGTCCATCAGATAAACATATGTACATCTCATGAGGCATCTAGGTGCCACTGTACAACCAAAATATCAAAATATGTGTATAAAAAATAACTAGAAAGGAATCATGAAGCTGGCCATGAGGATGTCCCTCCACCTCCGATCCCATCTCCTCCTCTATCCTGAGGTGGTCTCATACCTACTGAGGCATGTGAGGAACCTCCGCCACTTGTAGTGTGAGTCATAGATCTCTCACTATAAGATGGAGCCCTCTGATCTAAAAGAACAACATCGTAGTACACACATGTATAGTACTCCATCTCTTGGGACACTTGGGTCTCTCATCCATGAGCTACGAAGACATCCTATACTATCTGCATCACCCCTAGTCCTGTGGCATCTTGTACTGCAATCTCCCTCTTCCCCCTATAATTCTCTTACTTCCTCTAAAACATATCCCTCTCTACCCTCATTCCCTGCAGCTCTAGCCTCATAGCATCCATCTCTGGTTGTATTCTCTCCATCTAATCCTATCCTTCTATGGCACCTATATGAGTCTCTATAACTGTAAACTCTCCAGAATTGACTCGGGCATTTTATGTTTTAAGAGCACTCTGAGCACTATCCACTTGTGCTCGCTCTTCTCCTAATAAACCCTATTCTCTATTCATCTCTGCTAGTAAAATCCCTTGTGATGCCTCGTAAGTCACTAATAGAACCTATAATCAGGCAATCTTTATGTGTAAACTATCCAACTCTACAATTATAGTATCATGAGTTTCCTGAGCAACATATCAAGGAGGTGGTCCCTATACTGGTGGTAGTTGTACCAGGGCATTATGACCTGGTGTTTATAAACCCTATAACTATACTTGTACCTATATAGGAGGTGGACCCTATCTCCTTCCATCCCCTATCCCATAATAACTAGTGGGACCTTCTCAGCCATCACTTGTACCTCCCCTCACTGTCTCTCGTACAATACCCTCGAATGTGCTCTGCACCCTCCACCTCCTCCATCATCCCCTGCATCATCTCTTCCATCATCCCCCTCATCTCCAACTCCCTCCGCACCATACTCCCCTACCCCTGGATTCTCATCTTCTTGAATCAACCCCAGGAGAGTTAATCTAATCAGCATGTGTCCAACCCATACCTTTGCATACGATGGAGTCACTCATGCATCTCTCACCAAATATTGTCCATGTTTCCATGTTTGCAGTGCCATCTAAATACATAATTTTCTGGCTCATTGAAGATCTACTCCAATCCCCATAATATATCCACCTTTTGAGTGACTAGAGGGCGAGGGAATAAAACTGGCACTACATCCTTCACTCACCCACACTATCTAGAAAATTGTGATAGAATATACCATACTATCATGTAGGCATTCCTATCAATTAACCAATAGTCTTTCTGTGTAAAACCCATGTAGAATAAATAATTCCAGCCGTCTTCAGTATAATCCTATTGCTACTAGACCTAGTGACCCCATCACTCACAACCTGCATAAGGAGTCTAGTCGAACCCCTGCATCTCATCTAGCGTCCTCTGCCAATGACCTATTGAATTTGTTGACTCATACAAAATCAATAGTCTATATCTACATGCATATTTCTCATAGCCTATTAAGTCTCATGTAGCCTAATGGGGCATACCATAGTGATATTCTCCCATGCCCATACTAGTAAGAAAGTCACTCCAACTCCCAAGTCTTGCCTCTCCATTAGGCACACATGTGGAGATCATAATAGAGTTGTCCAAGGATAGTATACCCCTAACAATATCTCTTTCCCTCATCCGCTAACATGGAACTCAACACTCTCGCCCACCCTAGAGGAAGTCCATTCACTATGTGATCGGGCATCAATCATCCACCAATCAATCCTGCTAACTACAAGTCCACTCGCTGTAGTCGCGATCGTTCTGCCCTTGTTTCCCTTCAAGGTAGACACTATACTATCAGGATATACTCATAGGCTCTTCCAAAGAATGCCTCAATATAAGGTTTTGGTTGCTCTTGTACAAAACTAGGAATCAATCCCCTAATTGGTACATGGTATATCCTCTATACATCGAAGAGGGTGATGGTTGCCTCACCCATAGGAAAATGAAAGATTGAGGTGGAACTATTCCACCTCTCTATAAGTGTGGTCATAACTGCATTATTCTCTCTCAATCGGGGCCACAAATGTAAATGATCTAATCCGCACAATGCCACCTACCCCACTCCACTGGTGTCAACTTCTCAGCTAACACCATAGTCTCTAGCTAGCTCTCCCGAGATCTAAAAGATAACATTAGCTCCTGCATTCACATGCCATGGTTTTTAGTTCCTATTAAAACCACTAGGCTAGCCTGGAGCATCCTAACACCCCGCATCCCCCAAATCCCTTCCCCTATTTTTGTAGTCAATCGACGCAGATGTCGATTGACATGCACATAAGCTGATTAATGCATATGTCGATTAGCGTAGATGTCGATCCATGATAGGCCCCTCTGGTGGTTATTCCTGGTAAACCCTATTGACCTTTTTTCACATAGACAACTATCCATTGATAGTTGACTGCGAGCCCTTCCCCGTCATCACTGTAGATGACAATCATCCATTGTCATCTTCACATATGATGATTAGTAGATCATTGTATCTACAGTTGATGATTAGTATATCCTTGTCTATACAAATGATGATCTACCGATCCTTGTCTCCACCTTGACACACATTTTTCCCTTATTAATACCCCCAAAGCATTAAACGCAAAAAATTTAAAAAAGGACTAAGCTCTGTTGGGGTACTCATTGGTGGTCCTGCGTCGGCTAGTTACAGGTGTGTCCAAACTCACTCTCCTAGATGCAATTTCTCTCGTGGATCTTCCATTTCTCTCTTTTTCTCTGTCATTTTTGCTCTTTGTGGGTGAAAATGACTCCTTTTGGGGGCCCCATAGACTATTTATAGGCCCCTTGGGGCCTGTTTTTTGTCTCGGTCACCATTTTTAGTCGCATTTCTTCCTTTTCATCCAATAAGTCATGTAATTTTCCCTTTTACCTTTTTTACTCCTTATTCTTCTTCCTCTCTTCCACCTTTATATTCAATAAAATTCCACAAAAAATATTTTTTTTGCATTATTTTCTCAAGGCACAGACTCCTTCGCCATCATCACTCCGACACAACTTGAGGACCCTTTTTCCTTTCTAGGGCATCTTGTTTCTCCTTTTTCTTTGACACGACACCATCCTTGACACTACATCAAAGTGGGGAAAAGTGTAGATGCCTACGATCCTCCCTTAGTACTCTTATTAATTTATTTTAATTTAATTAATTCCCCCGTAACATTATAGTTAATTTTAATTAATTATTTTTTTCTCTTACCTTTTTAATTAAATCTAGTTAATCTTCTATGGTGTCTAAATTTAATTTAAATATCTTTCCCCCTAAATGTATTAAATTTTATTTAGTACTTTATGCAATAAAAACTAGTGTGTTAGGGAATGTAATAACAAGTTAAAACACTCAACAAACTATTCTATTACTAAAGAAAGAAAATCAAACAAAAGGCCTAAGAGTATGCAAACCTTATTAAACCAAATCAAGAACCTTCTTGTTGAGTGGATTTGTCCAAATGGGTTGGATATGTGCTCAAAAGTTGATGGTCAATATTCAAAGGATTGGTTTTAGAAATATTTTTGCATGGTAAGCCTAGGATGATGTATTTTTTCTCTTCAAAATGTCATGATAACTTTGCATGAAAGGTGGATGAAAATGGAGTGAAGGCGTCAATTTATAGGCCACGAAGAGGGGAAATGAAGGTTCAAGATGCAAAATTAATGAAGGGAGGAGATACATTAGAGAGAGAGAACATAAATTTTACTTTCTCAAATGCCTCCCATTGTGACAAGTGTCACAAAGAGAGAGGTTTGGAAAAATGGGGGAATGTGACCATTTTGGGAGATGTGAGGGGACAAAGATGTAAGATATGGATGGAGTGTGTAAGAGGAATGAAAGAGAATTTAAGGAAGGCTTAAATGCATATAGTTGGGGATTGGAGAGGATGTAATGTGACATGGGTTGACTTTAAGGATGGATTAGGGTTTTGTAAGAGCTTTTTTTTGCAAAATCTCAATACATCATCAATGCTTAACTCTTAGATTCCCAATTCTTGACTCATGCAAGTATAAGTCTAATTAATGAGGATTAATCCTCTTTCTTCTTTGAGCTCCATAGGCTCATGTGTGTGTACCTTCTATAGATTACTACTTCTCAGTAACTATGATAGTGGATTAAGGGTTACACTAATTTTTCTATTAACTTTTATTCCAACAACTGATAGCACATCCTGAAAATGACTATGATCAGTTTAGCACAGAGCTTAACAAGCCAAACCATGGACTTGAAAATAGTAAATAATAGTGAAACAAGGATTCTCATCCTTTTTTTTAGAGTTCTTGACTCAGGAAGGTTAACCTAATGATTCTCTTTCCGAGGAATCAAAAAATTAAATTGTATTTTCCATACAACTGATTAAGCATGCATGTTCTTGATAACAAAAAGTAAATGATTTTTTATATTTGTGATTGATGATGATATCTGCTTACAAGACCTAGACCAGTGCCTAATCCTAGGCAAAGAGTCAAATGAAATATATATTCATAGAAACTAATTAATGGAAACGCATGTGAAGCCCAGACAGAGTGCCTTACAAACCATCTTTTCATTCTCACATCCATGTATCAAATTCTCACACTTATATCTAACCCTCTGGAAATATTCATAAAACTTACTCCTTCCTTGAAAGAAACTTAGAAATAATCGCATAGTTACCTTATAACTAGTATATTTAAGGTGCCTTACAAATTAATCATTCAAGAGCATAAACAAAAATACAAGAAGACACCATAGATGTGAAACAGGGAACTCCAATGTATTTTATTAATAAACTTTTGTTTCAATACATTTAGAAAGACCAAAATCTTGAAAAACCAGACAAAAGTAAGAATTCTACCTCACAATTGTAGATTCACCATCCTTAACTATATGTTACATCTTTCCACATATAGAGCACTAACCATCTTGGAATTCTTAAAGAGAAAGGATGCAAAAAGCTTCGGATGGCTAGGCTAAACCTAAACCTAAAAAGTGCTAGAAGAAAAAAATACATTTACACTTTCAGTCGGTGGAAAGTCACTTGATTAGAAGATCGGATATGATTCCAAGTCTTTAACAGCTGGCACCTTTGTCCGCATATATTCTGGGTAACATCTTAAAGTTATTGTGAGACCTAGTGACCTCCAATACAGCCTAACTTACACTAGTCTTGTTGATGGTTATCCTCCCTATGCTCATTGATCATGTGCCATGTGTTACTTAACTCCTCATCCAATACATCTAAGTCAATGGATGAAGGCCTTTTCTTCTTAGGCTTTGTGATGACATCCCATTGTGCAACCTCTAACTCTGAAGGCCAATTAAAGATCTGAATACTTTGTAGGTGTGCTTTCTACCTGTCCCATCTAGCATCTGTTATGACCTTGACATGTGTTACAAAATTTATGAAGTCTGACTCTACTTTAAATGCTTCATCTAAGGTCTTATTGAATGTATCCATATCCAAAGCAATATTATGTATTTTAAATGCCTCTTTAACAGGCAATAAAGTGTCAAAATCATTTTTCCATTCTCCTATTGCTTTGATCTTATCATCTTCTCCCTTTATTGGAGGAATAAATCTATTATAATCTGGGCCAAACATGTTTATCCTTGCGTGTATCTGATTTTATTTTCCTTTAAAGAAAGACAAACCAGATCTAATTTTTTTAATTTCTTCCCCCACTTGACATACATTCTCAGGGAGATCTGTCCTATGTGGTTGCAAGGCTGCCAACCTTTCAAACAATGATGCCCTTCCTGACCAAGTGCCAAAATAAGGATACAGGGTTGTAATATGGCTGTTGACCTCTATCTCTAGGTCAAGTTGTTTTCTATAAGCATTATGCACCACATCAAGTTTACTTTTTAGGACATCTAGCCTGTGTTGTAAGATTTCCCATAATTCTTCTAGAGCCACTTTATTTTGATCTTTGTCCTCTTGATCTGTCCCAAGTGAAAAATCTCCTGTGGTCTCAATTTAAGAATCCACAACTTGTTTGGGTGGGGCAAGGATACCCTTGGGGGCCTCTTGTAGCTTCTTGTTCAATTTCTCCAGCTGCTCTTCTAGTGACTTGATCTTAATCAAGAACTTTTCTTTGTCTTTCACCACAACACTTGATTCATCAAAGAGCTTTTGGTATCTCTTGGACATTTGCTCTTTTTTAGCCTCATTCAAATGTGAAAAATGGGTAAGAGCCTGGGACATTTCCAAGTCACCATTATTATGGATAGACCATATTATCTTATCCCCATCTATCTTCTCTTGCATGCTGATTAATGATGGATTATGGGTCTTAGGTGCTAGGGACCACATTGCTAAAGTTTGAGATCGTGGATCATATCCACATCCCCTGATCATCTCCCCCCACTTGTGTCTCAGAAGACATATTTTCATGAGGTTGCCTTCTGATTTGATCAATTATGAAGGAAAAATCTAGATCTCAACCAACCACAAGCAACATCCAACTAGACTTAACTAGTTGCCTAGCCTCCTCAGGTGTTATTTTCTTTGTTTCAGGATCATATTCCTGTAGGGCTTGCAAAGATTCACTTGGCACTGAGTCACCTTCTATCAACTGTAGTTGTGATCCTACTTCTTGTTTCTTCATCCAAATTAAGAAGTTCTTGAGCTCCTCTATCGTGATGAAAGCATCATCATTCAAGAACTCCTCTTGGTGAAGCTCTCCTTCATCTTGACAGAGTAGAAGGGGAAAATCAACTTCTTCTTGTGCATCCTTCTTTTGGTCTTCTTGAGTTTATAGTCATATGGCCTATTACCAGAAATTAGGGAACTTATTTTATCTTTCTTCTCCTCTTGTTCCTCTGCATGAGAAGGTTCCCCTGATTCTATTCTCTTTTTTTTTCTTTGAGGGCCCATTAGTCACCTCAATATCAATCACATTTGTAAGGTCTACCTCTATAGTCTAATTTGTTGAGGGTGGCTGATCCACGGGATGAGGGCTATCAATTGAGTAACCTCCTGTTAGCATTTTTACCTGACCTTGTCAAAGAAAAGGCTAATTAATGAGGATCAAACAATCCTCCTACACTTTGAGCTCAAAGGCTCAGGCAGGTGTACCTAGTGGATTCACTTCTTTTAGTGAATCATGAGATGGATTCCTACCCATCACACTTGATCTGACAATCATTCACAGCTCTTTAAACAGAAAAGTAAAATGACTTGATATTATGAAATTTTATGATAAGACCTACATAACTAGCAAAGACCAGTGCCTTATCTATTGGGCAATAGAGTCACATAAACATATATCCATAGAAAACCTTATAAATCCAAACACACAAAACTCAAATGAAATTCCTTACAAGTCACTCTTTTCACTCCAATACCCAAACATCAGATTCATGTGCAACCTTGAACTCTCAAAGCTTGTATTCAAGACTGACTCTCTCCTTGAAACAAACTCAAACACAAATTCACAGCTACCTTATAGCTAGTATATTAAAATGCCTTACAACTTAATACACATGAATTCAGGATCAAACACAAAGACATCACCAATATGGAAAGGGATTCTAGTGCTTTTCATTAAAAAACTTCTGATTCAATACATTTACACAACAAAGAACTCAAAAACAAGACATACAAAATTAGAAAGCTACCTTGCAACATTAATTTCACCATCCCTGTACAATTGAGAAGAAAACAGATATAGAGAAATGGAGAACCAAATTTTGCAAACCGACACCTATCTGTTCCCTCAAAATATTTGAAACTACTTCTTTTGCAACTGCAAAAATCTGATCTGATCTACACCGAAAAAGATTGCAAAATCCAAATAGTCATCTCAAGACCTTTCCAACGGTATATGACACTTCATATTTTTGATAATAATTGGTCATTTAACCATGAAAACAAACTTCTACTTCCCGTGCAGATTCAGTTGAGATTTTAAAATTTGCAAATCATAATAAAGTTTGAACTATTGAAATATTTTAATTGGGTTGCAAATCTAAGTTATCTGGAAATTCTACCTAGAAGTCACCAAAATTTGCCACATGTCACTTCCTGAATGGATCTGCAAATCCAATTCTACATTTTGACTGGCTCCATTTAACCTCTATGAGTGTGCGATTAGGTCATTTTTGCTTACTCACCAGCATTTTTGGCTATCTTCACTAACCTCCACAATTGTGCGACTAGCTTAGTTGCTCACTCATGAGCCATTTTTGTCACCTTGGAAATCATGTGCGATTGTGCGACTTAGCTCAGTCGCTCACCCACATGCATTTTTTGCTCCACTGCATATCTTGCGCTATTGAGAGATGACTTCGGTTGCATGCTCGCACACTATTTCTAGTTCCTTGGCAATCTGGTGCGACTGCGTGACTGGGCATTTTTGGGTTCACGACTGAATGATTGGGTGCTTTGTGACTACGCGACAAGCTTAGTCACTCACTCGCGAGCCATTTCTATCATCTCTGTTCTCTGTTGTGAGTGGGTGATTGGTCACCATGTGTTCGCCACATCAGCATCTATCTACACCACCATATTTGCAATATTTGGATGTCATTAGAGCCACCATACACCTGACATGTATTTTCAGGCACCTGATGTGCCCGCACGTAGAGAGAGCCTCCTGCTCTACTTCACATTTCATTATGTTTGGCCTTTTTCCTTTATACACTGCTGAAGTTCATTCCCGTACCAATATGGGACTAAATACCTTCAATTTTTAAAGCTCTTCATGCCTCCTGCACCAAAAATTATGGGGCCCACCAACATATTTACTCCTCCAGCCAAGGGGCCACCAATGGGCCTCTTGGGTTCTTATACATTTCACTTTGTATGCATTGGAGTACTTAAACACTGTAAAACACCAATTTCTAGCCAATGTGGGATAATGGAGTTTTAAGTTTTTAGAAAAAAAGCATGCTTCCTGTGCCCAGATTCAGCTCCTTAAGGTATTTTTCGTGGTCTATGCTTCCACAGTTTGCATCTAAAATGTTTCTATGCCTTGGTTCGACTCAGCTTGGCATGGGCTGCTTCTTGTTTGCATTGCACAAGATACAACAAAATCTATTGACACACTTAAAATGTTGACACACTTCTATGAATCATTCCATCCAAGGTTGCTCAAGAACGAGGCCTCAAATATCGATCCATAGCTCTCTAGTCATGGAGTGCAAAGGTTTGAAATGGAGGCCCTCAGATTGACCTAGTTAGTGCCTATGTAAGTACACTGTGAAATGAGAGATTCAAATGCATGAAAATGAGATCTACTCTATATGATTGCAATGCATGAAAGAAAATTAATCTAAATGATAACAATGCATGATTAATCTATGAAGGAAATACAAATGCAAGTTTAATCTATGAAAATAAACATGAATTTAATCTACATGAGTAGCCATGGATGCAAGAAGAAGAAGACAAGAAGAGAGAAGTTGCAATATCCAAGCTCAAGTGCTCAAATTCTCCTCCAAAATTGCTCTCCGAACCTGCAGCATAACAATACTATGAAAACCTAATATGAAAATGAGAAGGAGAGATTTCCTTATAAAGAAAAGTGAATGGTTGAGATTAAGAGGCAAAAATAATTGATCAATGGTTGAGGTTAAGAGGCAAAAACCCACCACTTAGGAAGATGTGAAGAAAAAGAGATTTTTATTTAATTTTTAATTTAATTTATTGCCTTTTTCAACAAATAAAGTGCTTTAAGTGGGGATTTTTATTTATTTAATTAAAAGAGGGGTTTTCTTTATAATTAAATAAATTAGAAGAATTTTATTTAATTAAATGGGGGAAATTGAATTTAATTAAATAAGAGGAATTTTATTCAATTAAAAGGGAGAAATTTACTTTAATTAAATAAGATGAATTTTATTCAATTAAAAGGGAGATTAAATCTTTTAATTAAATAAGATAAATTTTATTTAATTAAAAAGAAAATTAAATCTTTTAATTAGATAAAAATGATCAAACCTTAGGAAATATTTAAATAATTGAATTAATTGAATTAATTACAATTTGATCAATGAAATTGATTTGAATTAAAAATGTTCCAAAGCATTGATTCAAGAATTTGATAAATTGATAAAATGATAAATGGAGCCCAAAGTCTAGGCGACCATTTTAGGGTGCATACATGTATGCGCTGGAGTACTTAAACACTGTAAAACACCAATTTCTAGCCAATGTGGGATAATGGAGTTTTAAGTTTTTAGAAAAAAAACATGCTTCCTGTGCCCAGATTCATCTCCTTAAGGTATTTTCCGTGGTCTATGCTTCCACATTTTGCATCTAAAATGTTTCTATGCCTTGGTTCGACTCAGCTTGGCACGAGCTGCTTGTTGTTTGCATTGCACAAGATACAAGAAAATATGTATAGACTTCCTTACCACATTGCATTAGTCTAAATGTTTTTAAAAAACAACTCTTCTATTTCATTTGTATGCTCTACGCAGGATATGATGCTGCAAATCCTTCCTTTGACATGTTGCATTCAAGTTTTAGCTTCTTCCTTAGGTTTAGTGTTGGATACGCTGACAAGGATTGGAGAATTTTTTGGTTACTCCTGCCAAAATGCAATTTCCTTAACCTTTCAATCCCATTACTAATTGTACATAATTCTTTGTCGAAGTTGAGCACTGTCTTTTTATGTATTTTAATATTTTTATTCTTTATAGAAGATACCTCCTTTATGAGCATGCACAACCTCTGTTCTCCATCTGTGCAAGACTTTAAATTGGTTTTGATTTCTTCAACCAATCCTTATGCAGGGTTTCCCCTTTGCACTTCACCATGAAACTTTTAATTCACTTCATGTGTAGGTTCTTCTGGCTTTGGGTAAGTTGCCTTGTATTTGCTTGCGTGAGCTTCCAACTGGCAATTGGAAATTGTAATTTGTTTAAAGTTTTTTTTTTAAACTCCAACTCTCGATCCTTATCAAACACTGTACAAGCTTGCATTCATCTCATGTGCATATCCTACAGTCATTCTATTTTATTTAACATTTTTTTAAAATCCTCCATCCTCTAAATTCCATGCGCAAGCTTTTTGACTAGTCTATGCTTCCACATTTCAAGCCTCCTTCACTCCTTGTGTTGGCTGTTTGGTCTTCCAGTGAAAGATCCATTCTTTAAAATTGTATGCAACACCTCCTCATGTTTAGCACAACATTCCACTTGGTTTTAAAACTTGCCAATCAACATTTTGTTTGATGGTTTTAAAAGTCTATCTCCTTGATCTCCAACGCAGACTCCAAAGGCATTGTATTTGATTTATATAATGCGTAGGCAACTCTGTGTGGTTCCACCTTTTCAAACATTTTGCAGCCTCCGTTAGTCCAACGTGGCCTTTTCTTGTGCATCCCACTTTGTTTTCACTTACCAATTGCATTGGCTTGCAATTTTTAATGATATTTTGTCATTTTCTGATTTGTCATTTGTTTATAGTTTAAACACAGCGTTGTCTTTCATTGCGCAGGTATACACTTCATACTGCATTACATAGGGCATTTTTTTTAAATTTTTAAAACATTTTACCTTCTCTAGGTGGCTCTCCAAATTGGCATTCCACCTTTCATTTCATTGTTTTAAGCTTTGTTTTAAATATATCTAAAAAACACTTTCTAATGCCCAGGCATCCTTCTGAATTGGTTCCATCATGTTCTATTTGAACTTGAGCAATAATGATTGGGCATATAGGTTCTTTAGGTACATTATAAATATTTCCTGAAATGGTTCCAGATACATCACTGATCAGTTGATCATTAACTTGTTGAGTGTTAAACTCAAAATATTCTACAGATACATTGTCTAAATTTGATTATTAATGACATCAAATAGTTGATTGGGAAAGGGTGAATTCCTGGCAATGTCTAAGCAAAAATTTGAGCACCCCATGCCTTAAGTTGCTTTTCTTATCTTGTCAATCAATGTATAAACCATTGTGCAAATGGACCATGAAGTATCAAACTATATGTATAGTAAAAAAATGGAAGCACTTCCATGGTAGACTAGTTTAGCCTTCTAAGTAAGTGGTTTGGGGTGATGTCAAGTGCCTTGAATGGGTTCCTGACTTTGATCTGGCTTTATCCCCCTGTTCTGCCCCATTTCCACTTTTTCCAACCTATTTATGGCACCCCAGACTGAGAAACTTGAACTTTGACCTCAGGGTTAAGGTTGACCTTTCTAGGTCAAGGTCAACCTCAACCTTGACCTAGGTCACAATTGACCTTTTCCAAACCTGGGATTCAAATTTCATAATCTTAGGGTTTCCAGATGTCGGTCTTTGGAAAAAGTTAATTCCCGCTTTCGGGTCGACTGTTTCGAACTTCGAGACAATAAATCCTAAATTATATTTAACATAGGTCCTCTTTTAGGGGCATGGGTCCAATTAGAATTTAATTCTCCTATGTTGGGTTCTCTAGAAGATTGTGCCCTAATTTCATATAAAAGGAAGCTTTCTCCTCTCATTTTCTCTAAGCTAAGCATAATCAAGAATCATAAAACTTTTGAGACTTGAAGAGTGAATTCCAAAGGTGAAGAAGCAATATTTGAAGCAAGCCAAGTATCCATTGAAGCATTCATCCATTTCTCAAGAACTTTTCAAGCACTCATTTTCATCAAGGAGATCCATCGGTGGCCATTGAAAGATCCAAGCTCCATGGAGCCCTCTAGTTGAAGATTTCTCCATCCACATTCCTCCAAGCCTCTTACATTCGAGAACCCATTCAAGATTGGTGTTGAATATCTATAAGCAATTGATTGAAGATATCCAAAATTCTACATTCGACATTCTACATCCATTTGGTGCATCCATACTTGTGGATTCAAGGATTCGAATCCTCCACAAGGACTTTTACATGAGCAAGGTGAATTGTTTCATTTACTTTGTTTATTTTTTCAATTTCAATTATATATTTGAGGTTAATTCCAAAATTGGGGTTTGACCAAGGAAAATCCCTCCCCCCCAACAAACAAACCATTTTTCTTGTAGGTACAGGTTCAAAACAGCAGATTAGGACAGAGATTCAGATACCCTTTTCAAAAAACTTTCGAGATCTGAAAAAAGAATTTCAATTTGAGACTTTTTAGGTCAATTCTTCCCTAGGGTGCAATTGGAAATTCTAGCCAATGGTGACATTGACTTGAGGGTACAAATCAGAACTATCTCAGAACATAAAAATATTTCTAGGTTTTGTTTGTCTCTGCATTTCTATTCTAGATCCGGTCTCAGATTTTCCAGAAACTCAACACAGGCTTCAGAAAATAGAATCCTTTAGATGTACAATATTTTAAGGTTAGTGCATTCCTCATATTCAATTCAATTAAGGTTATCAATTTATCTAAATCTATTTCACATTCAAATAAATAAACGGGTACTTAAGATCTTCCTTTTTATTCTTATTTCTGAATGATGGATTATTTTATGCATTGATCCTTCCTTTTGGGTTAATCAATTTGGATCTTTCATTTGCATATCTAAGGATAGAAGGATAGAATCTTATTTACCCCCCTAAAATATTTTAAATGTAAGTTATTTTATGTTGAATAATCCACATTTCATAAACCCTTCATTTCTTACCTTACATTTTGGTGAACCCGCGATAGACAACTCTTTCTTTTTGGTGTTAGATTTACATCTTTTATGTTAGATCTTGCAAGCATATTAGATTAGATTTCTTTTATGTTCTTGCATTTCCCTTTCAAAAATTAAAATCAAACTCTTTGTTTTCTAAATTAGTTCATTTACATTGCATTGGTGTATGAGTTTTACCACTTCTAGTCCTACTTATAGTACCCTAGTTAGAAGAAGCCATAGAATCATGGGTTCCTTTGATCCCGAATCTTCATCTCCTTTCTGTAGGATCCTAGATGATAATTTGAATACTCATGATTCCAATCCTTCTACGGAGCATAACTCTTCTCACTCATCTCATGATAAGGAAGATGCTTTGAGAGTTCCTCCTGAACAAGTGCAAAAACTTTCAACCAAAATTGATAAAATGCGAAATTGGCTTATTCAAGAAAACCATAATCAAGATTCCATTCAAGCTATAGAGGCTCTTAAGAAATTCCTTCGTGATAGTGATCAATGTATTAATCTCTTGCATGGTATCACTCATATTGTGCATTTTAATGTTAAACCTTTAGCACAAGAAGCTCAAGATCTAGGATTTACTCCTCCTATCACTAGTGACGGACCTTCTTCTGTTCCTTTACCTAGCATTCCTACTTACACTCCTCCTCTGATGACTACATCTCTCCCAATTTCATCTATTCCTGTGAGTGTTCCACCAGTATCTCTACCTACCTTACAACCTTCATATCATAGTGTACCTTTTACTTATACTAATCCTCTTCCAACCATGGTTCCAAATGTTCCACTAGTTGTGTCTTCCATTACTTCTACTTCCTACACATTTCCTAGTGTTCCTAATGTTTCTATGCCACCTATTTCTTCTAATGATTCCACAATTATTAGTTTATCTCTAACTATGTCATCTTTACAACAACAACTTGCATCCTTAAGTCAATCCAAGTTTAGCATTCCTACATGTGACATGGGTTGTCCCTTATTGTTAGACATTATTCGTGCCACTATTCCTCAACAAGCCGATATGCCTCATCTAGAGAATTATAATGGTAAAGGCGATCCTTTTACTCATGTTAAAACATTTCAAATCCTTTGTAGTGATTATTCTGATGACCATAGGATTTTAGCTAAACTGTTTGCTAGAACCTTTCGTGATAAGGTTTTGCAATGGTTTGTTCTTTACCTCCTTATTCCATTGATTTTTTTCCTAAACTTGCGAATACCTGTATTCAACAATTTCAAAATAACATTGGTCCACAAGTTTCCTTAACTAATTTAATGCTTTGTAAAAAAAAATTAAGGAAAAATTGACTTATTTCATTGGTAGATTTAAGCATTTGTATTCTCAAATTTCTTATCTTGTTCCTGATATTGATATTCAACACATGTTTATTTCAAATTTACAAAAGGATATTAGAGATAAGGTTCTGCTTACTGAATTTACCTCTTTTCAACAACTTTGTGCAGCACTTCATCCTTATCAATTACAAGTGAGTCAATTTGAGACAAAAAATCCAATGTCTCCTATTCTAGTTGATAAGAGTGACAATGCTTCTAATCCTAATAAATTTCAGAAACTTAACAACTACATTAAGATTAATAAATAGACGAATGTGGTTGCTGATCAAGTTGTTGTTGCATCTCACAATGCCACTTCTGCATCCACTACTTTCTATATGAATCGTATGTTTACTCCTCTCTCCGAATATTTACATTCCATTATGAGTAGGTTGTTAAGTGCTAATTGTAATATCCACTCATGTTTTTCTTTTAGTTTGTGATGCCATACTCTCTTAGGCATTAGTTTTAGTTGATCGGCCAGATTATTTTAGGCTACTTTCATGAGAGCTACTATTCTTTCAGTTGACGGTGACTATTGTTTATGCTGTTATGGCTATTATCAGGATGTGATGATTCATGTTTCGATTATATTGTACTTACCCCATACTTGCATGTGTATGGTTAACATGTTTATGTATCTGTTTGCATGTTGTTATGGTAGAGGACGGAGACGTATTTACTTGCTTCGGCAAGATCCACACGTTCGACCGATCCCTATCATTGATTGCGATATTATATTATGTATGTACATGCGTGTTCCTTGGTGACAGGATTGCAGGTACAGGGCATCATCTTTCCTGAATTGGCAGGAGTGAGCGTGCCCATAAATATTCATCTCAATGGTAAAGAGGGGAGGTAACATACATATCCAAAACCCTAACCTAAGCCTAATCATCCTAATGTAGGATGAGTTTCAGTATGACTACCTTATCTGGATTTGTCTAGGTTGATAGAATTTGAATACCCTCTCTCTTGAGTTTGTGTGTGTTTTTGCTTGATTATGCTTTCAGGTATTTTTGGAGTTTTGAGTGAGTTTCCATGTTTAGTGAATTAATGGATCATAGTTGAATTAATAATTTAATTATATCCTAAGTTTATTTTAAATAATAAATTAAATTGAAATATTTGAATATTTTGATTTAATTAAATATTTAATTGAAAACTATATTGTATGAGCTTATATGATTAATTAAATAATTAAA